>PVKP010029917.1:0-28492 GCA_004027715.1 Plecturocebus donacophilus | reverse complement strand
GTGTTCTCCTGTGTACTCCCTGAGTGTTCTCCTGTGCACTGTATTCTCCTGTGTACTATCTGAGTGTTCTCCTATGCACTGTGTCCTCCTGTTTACTACCTGAGTGTTCTCCTGTGCACTGTGTATTCTCCTGTGTACTACCTGAGTGTTCTCCTGTGCACTGTATGTTCTCCTGTGTACTACCTGAGTGTTCTCCTGCACACTGTGTTCTCCTGTGCACTGCCTGAGTGTTCTCCTGTGTACTACCTGTGTTCTCCTGCACACTGTGTCCTCCTGTGCACTATGTTTTCTCCTGTGTACTGCGTGAGTGCTCTCCTGTGCACTGTATTCTCCTGTGCACTACCTGAATGTCCTCCTGTGCACTGTGTTTTCTGTGTACTGTGTATTCTCCTGCGACAAGGCCCACCTTGCTTTCACCTGAATTTTAGTGATCTGTAACTCACAAAATGTTAAGAAACTCTGCCTTAGTGAGAAAAAAAAAAAAGCAGGGGATCATATTTGGCCTAAGGAGTAGCATGATCTGCTGAGTGGCCTTAGTGAAGGGAGCGCTCCTTGGCCCCGACAGTGAAATGGATTTGAACACTATTCTGAGACGCACCTCATAAGTGCTAGTTTTTAGTGACTTGAGGATGACTGACATCTACAAACTCCTCTGGTGAGCCAAAACCTCCGTGGATGTGAACTGAGCCCATCTTCCCAGCAGCCTGTGTGGCAGGAATTCCTATCACCCCTGTCCACACAGGACAGAACCAGTCAGCACAGGTGAAGGACACAGGCAGGAAGGGCGCTGCCAGATAAGAAAGGCTGCCAGAGTGATCCGGAATGGGTGATCTGCCCACAGCACTCTGGAGGCAGCAGGATGAATCACAGAAGACTGTTGGTCTTTATGGTATAGGCCAAAGGTAAGCAAAGACGGTAAGGCCAGCAGGTTTCTGCAGGCCTGAGGGTCTGGGGACGCTTGCAGTAAAAACTCTGCCTGTAGTAGGGGCCAGCAGGCTGCCAGGATTGGAGTGATTAGCCTGCCAGCTGCTCTGGTGCTTTCGGAATCAGCCCAGAGAACAAGAGGCATGAGACACCTTCCACCATCACACTGTCATGAGGCAACAGGCTGTATGCAGAAGGTAAAGAAGTAGCCTCGCATGGTCTGGGCGATAAAAGGCAATGAAGGCGAGGGGAGGGACCTGTCTGCCCAACTGAGGACAGCACACCTGCAGATGCATGCACACAGACACACATACAGATGTGTAAGCACATGCACACGCAGACATGTGTACAGACATGCACTGATACACAGAGACACACTCGTGCACATGCATACACAGATGTGCACTGACACACAGATTCAGAGACACGCTCCTGCGCATGCACACACAGATGTGCACTGATACAGACAAGCTTGTGCACATGCACAGATGTGCACTGATATAAAGATTCAGAGACATGCTCCTACACATGCACACACAGATGTGCACTGATATAAAGATTCAGAGACACGCTCGTGCACATGCACACACAGATGTGCACGGATACAGACAAGCTCATGCACATGCAGACGTGCACTGATACACAGATTCAGAGACACACTCGTACACATGCATGCACAGATGTGCACTGATACAGATAAGCTCATGCACATACACAGATATGCACTGATATAAGTATTCAGAGACACACTCATACACATGCACACACAGATGTGCACTGATAGACAAGCTCACGCACATGCAGATGTGCACTGATACAGATTCAGAAACACACTCGTACACATGCACACACAGATGTGCACTAATACACAGATTCAGACATGCTTGTGCACATGTACACAGATGTGCACTGATACAGACATACTCGTGCACATGCAAAGACATGCACTGATACATAGATATGCACACATAGACATGCACTGATACATATACAAACATACCCACCTTCCTCCCACAAGCACAGTGATTGCCCCTTCCTTCATCTTTGTTCTTACCCCACCCATCCCAGGCCCCTTCATGCCAAACACCCCACTGGCTGGCTGGCGGCTTCCAGCCTTCCCAGATCTCTAATTTTAAAGACAACCATCATTACATAATCACGTTTAATGTTTTATAGAACAAACATGTTCTTTACTGTGAGGTTCACTATGAACTTGAATCCCTGATAATTTAAAGCCTATCACCCAACATATGCCTCAAGCAGCAAGATTTCTGTGTTCAACGATTTAACTTACTATACACACTTGTGCAAAGTCACAAACCTTTTCATACATTTATAAGCTTCAGAATTTAACTGGGAAAGTACAGCACAGCCCTTTATCCCTTTGCATGGAGAGAAATGGCTAAAGCAACCACTGCCGCCTCCTGTTCTATGAGCGCGAAGGAACATCTGTTCTCATCTGGGCCACTCGCCCTGGTCAGTGGGAGGCTGTCGGATCCCCCTGGGACAACAATAGCAGAGGCTGCACAGCTTCCTGAAGACAGAGGTCAGGCCAAGGGAAATGACAATCTTTTGAAGACCGCACAGCGACCTACCCATCTGTGTGCACCCACACCCACCACTGTCTTGCACTGGGCAAGTGTCTCGCCCAGGGCAAGGGAAGTTGAGGCCTGGCCTCACAGCATGGCCTGGATGCGGGCCTGAGAACACAGTCGACTTTGGCTTTGCTTGGAAAGCTCCGTCATAACTCCCAGCCCCTCCAGAAAATGACTGTCTTCTCAGCCGGAGCCATGTGACTCAGGAGAGGTTTACTGTCAGAGCTTACTGTTCTTCTGAAACTGGGCCACTAGGCTGAGGACCTGCTCGGAGGCTTTGATGTTCTTGGAGCCGAGGTAGGAGATGCTGTTGGGGCCGGTCTCTTCCAGGAAGTAGCGGTAGTTGGCCATCAGGCTGCAGGAGCTGGTGATGCCTTTGAGGCTCACGTCTGCCATCCAGTTGATGCGCCACAGCACTGCCCCGTTCTGCAGGTGGAAGTTGGCCACAGGGTTCAGTGCGTAGCCGCGGTGCTTCTCTCCATACAGGTACCAGGCGCACAGCCTCATCAGTGGGGCCTGCAGTGCCCGCACCAGCTTCTCTGACTGCACCCACTCGCTGCTGCTGAGGCAGAGCTTGAGGGTCTCATTAATGGGGCCACCTGTGATCTCCGAGATTTCCTTACATTCCGAATCTGTAAAGAGTTCATTCCTCCCGTGCTCCTTTGTTTGCGAGCTCAGAAGCCCCAGAAGCCATTTGGTGAATCCAGGTATAGGTGACAGACTGGAAAACACCTCAAGGTGAGGAAACTCTCTCTGTAAAGCATGGTTGGGGTGGAAGGAGGGTGGAGAAAACACAGAAATTCAGCAGGTAAGTTACCAAGAGAGGAGTGCCTCTCAAACTATGGTTGCTGCTGTGTGGTGGGCGGAGTGACATCCGATATATGTTATTTATCTTCTTTCAAGAAACTTTTTTTTTCCTTAGAGTCAGGGTCTTGCTCTATTGACCTGGCTGGAGTGCAGTGGCATCATCCTGGTTCACTGTAGCCTTGATCTCCTGGGTCCAAGCCATCCTCCTGCCCTGGCCTGTTCAGTAGCTAGGACCACAGCCATGCGCCACCGTGCTCAACAGGGAACAGTTATCAGGAACCTGATGTGTGCCAGGCCCTGGAGGAATCCTGACTCCCTGAGGCAGGGCACCTGGGTCCCCACTATCCCTTGTGATGTTGGCAAAACCGAGACTAGTGTGCTGGGGGACTTGCCTAAAACCAGACAGCTGGCCAGTGGGGAGTGGGACGTGGTATACCACAGTTACTCACTGCAGACCGTGTCTGTCCCGCACACCATGCCCCTCCCATGGCCACCTCTGAGGCCCCACAAGCTGCTCTCCTGCTTGGCACATGAGTGCTCAGGGATGGATAAGTGAGCGACCAGCCACACCACAGGGGGTGCACAACAGGGCAGAGGGGGAGGCTGCGGGATCTCTCCATGTCACATGACACAGCTCAATCGTGATTGTCCCAACTATACAGAGATCTCATTCTCATTTCCAAAAATCCACTACTTTCTGATTATAAATGGAATACATGCTCACTATAGAAATTTTTAAAAAAATTAATGACAGAAGAAAAGAAAACCGTCATACTCCACTACACTGAGAAAATTACTGTCAACAGTTTGCTAAAGTAAACTGCTGGTGTTTCTTGATGCAATTTTTGCATGGGTGAGACACTTATTCTGCATTTTGCATTATGAATGTATATCATGAACATTTTCTCATTATCATTTAAAATTCAAAAACAGAGAATTTTAACCACAGAGTAATATGAAAAATGAAAAGAGAAGACTGTTATGTTCTTCACCATGTTCTTCTACTTGAGCATTTGTGGTGGCTCCCAGGTTTTTTGCTTTTCTTTTTTGAGACAGTTGCTCCCAGGCTGGAGTGCAGTGGCGTGATCTTGGCTCACTGCAACCTCCGCCTCCTGGGTTCAAGCAATTCTCCTGCCTCAGCCTCCCAAGTAGCTGGGACTATAGGTGTGCACCACCACACCCAGCTAATTTTTGTATTTTTAGTAGACAGGATTTCACCGCATAGGCCAGGCTGGTCTCAAACTCCTAACCTCAGGTGATCCGCCTGCCTTGGCCTTCCAAACTGCTGGGATTATAGGCATGAGCCACCATGCCTGGCTGTGTTCTACTTCTGTAAACTCGGACGAGCGCCTCCCTGCAGAGGGGTCATTCGCTCCCTTCTAGACTCCCTTTGAGGACTCTACGCTGGCTGCCCAGGGGCAGGTAAGTGGCACCCTCAGGACAGCTACTGGGCTAAGGCCTGACTCCCCCAAATCCCAGGATCTGCTTCTCCTCTTCCTGCCTTCCTTACCCTGATACATTTCCCCTCCCTGCCCTGCTCATTACCACCCTCAGCTAAGACAGACTAACAAGGAAACTGTGTGAATGAGCTGCAGCTTATTGTTACCCAGGGGAAACATGGCTGGGTGGTAATGAAGCCAACACCAAGCCTAATCCTGAGGGCTTCAATTTGAAATTGATTATGAATTTATGAGGAGCGTATAAATGTCCCCACTGCACACTGTCACTCCCTAAGGAAGGGCTCTGCTGCAGCTATCTGCAGCTCCCAACACAGCGAGTACCCTGCTCAGAGCCAGTCATTAGCAATCATCTAGCTACTGCAACTAAGCATTAGATTCTACACATCTGAGTTTATTCCAACCCCTGATGAGGTGGCGGTTTCTGAAAGCCTAGGCCCAGACTGAATTTCAACCTCTCTGTTGTACGCTGCTTAATGTGTTTTTCACAGGGCAGCAAAGAGAAGGGAGTTAGATTAAAACTGAGCCAAAGCACCCATCTTTGAGCTGTGTGGTCTAACCTCAGCACCTCCTCACAGCCTGTGAGAAGGCCCACGCTAACAGCATGTCAGGCACCAGAGATGCTGAGAGTGTGGGCACGGGCAGGGGCAGGTCTGATACGGCAGGATGACCACCAGCTGTGCCATCTGGCTGGGACACTTGAGAGTGACACTTACACCAGGAGGCATGAAATCAAGAGCGTCCTGAGCAGGTCACAATGAAGTCGCCCTAGAGAGAGCTGATGACCTCAGAACACAACTGCCTCTTATGGGCAACCGCGCAACTGGGCTGGAGGCCTCATTTCAGCATCATTCTCGTCTCTCTGGGAGACTCATGGGAGCTGCTGAGGGGCCTCTGGCACCCTCTCTACTCCCTGCCTGTCCCTTTAGCTCCTGTCTTCATCTGTGTCCCTCATGGCACCTGACACCCCATGAACTTCGCTGACCTGACCACATGGAAGCCAAGTGTGACTGGGCCTCCCTGCATGTCACTTACCTGCAACTCCTTGACGACTCGCTTTATGAGGAATGTTCCCAGCTCTACCCCCTGGAGTCCCTGCTGGGTCAAACTGATAGAATAAAAGATCGCAGCAGCAATTCTGTGTTTCTCTTCCGTTTCTGATGGAGGACTTTCCTTCACGATTGCCTGGAAAACACGGACCATGGTTCTTAGGACAGCCTGGAAGCTCTGTAGCCCGCATGGCAACCCTGTCGCTGGGGCCAGAAGACAATTCTCAGAGCACTGAAAGAGATGGAAGAGAACTTGGCTCCCCAGCTGGGGTTCAGGCTATTGAGCCTAAAAACTGCTGTTCTGAAAACTCTCTACAGGAAAATGTCCTCAGTCTCCTTGGGGTCCTCAGTGCTGCATTGTTTGTGCCATTTTGAAATGTTCATGCAAACTTTGTTGAAGGGCAACGTATGTCCCCTTCTGTCTCTTTTAGGCCTCTGTGTAAACAAAAATGTGCTCCATAAACTCCCCTGCCGACATTCCACGCTAACACGCTGATCCTCCAGACCAAACAGCTTCAGTTCCTTCAGCTTCTCCTTAAAGGCCTGGTGTTTTACACCATTTAACTGCCTTTCTTCCTTTTCTCTGAACCCTAGTTTTTCACATTTCTCAAGAGGCCATAGGCAGTCCCACATCATTTTCTTTTAGGAAATTCACCTTTGTTTGAATTTTTCATGTCCCTTTTCGGTTTTGTACCATCTTTGATTTTCCTTAATGGCAACACACATTTGCACAGATGTACACATGAGGCAATCTAAGAAACGACCTAGAATGGAAGTTGCTTTGCTGAAGTCTGAATTTACTGCCTCTCATTCTTGACTGCAGCGTTTTCCAGTCCCCAATACTCTGAAGCATAATCCTTAATACTCTAAAGGTCACTTGATAACAGTGGAATAGCAGGGGGTTATCTTTTCGTTTGCTTCGAAGGATGTACACCAGCTTACTTTTGAAGAACCAGTTTAAACTGTTTTAACTTCTACCAGCTACCTCTGATTCTGGAAGGAGTATTTAGCTCAGAGCACATACATCAGGTCTGGCAGTCAGTCCATGAACTTTCTGAAACTGCCTATGGAATGTGTGAGTCTATGCATATCTGCCCTGAGGAAAATGTCCTCAGCCTTTTTTCCCTTTAGATTCTTAACAGTGTCTGTGACTCCTACAAAGTTAAGCAACGCTGCTGTGAGGAAAGCGGGAGAACTCATGACACGGAGGGGACATGCTCCGAGGCCCGTGCTGGGCCTGCTGTCCTACACTGCGCTCTATGGAAGAGCTCCGTGGCTCAAAGAACAGAGGTCACTTCGCATCACTCCCAGGCTTACCTCCTTTTGTTTTTTTGAGATGGAGTCTCACTCTGTTGCCCAGGCTGGAGTGCTGTGGTGCGATCTTGGCTAACTGCAACCTCTGCCTCCTGGCAAGCGATTATTGTTTGTGCCTCAGCCTTCCAAGTAGCTGGGATTACAGGCACCTGCCACCACACCCAGCTAATTTTTGTATTTTAGTAGAGATGGGGTTTTACCATGTTGGCCAGGCTGGTCTAGAACTCCTGACCTCAGATGATCTGGCTGCCTCTGCCTCCCAGAGTGCTGGGATTACAGGCGTGAGCCACTGTGCTGGCTGTCCTTTTTCAAGAAGTCTGTAAGTTACCTTGTGATTCCTTGTGCAAAAATCCCAGCATTTTTTTTTTAAGTTTTGAAAATAAAAACAAACTTTCTTTAGTAATATGAGGGAGATATGTGTAACAACAAAGAGGCAAAAAAAAATTTTTTTTACAAGGCAAAGTGAATAAAACAAAAAAGAGAAAAAAAAATTCATGCATAAAGAAAAAATACGAAATTACTCCAAAACCTAATCCCCATGCCTGTTGCTGCTGACATTTTGATGGACGCCTTTCCGGGTCTGTCTCATGGGCTCCCGTATGCACACTATTAAATATACACAGGACTGCAGACGTACGCATATTCTCATGTGCCCAAATGCATATGCGCAATTCTACACACATGGAAGGCACCTTCCCCGTAGAGTCAGGATGTGGCGGGGTTTGAATTCCAGCTCCACCTTTACTTGCTCTATGATCATGGATAAGTTACGAATTTTCCCCTCAGCCTCAGTATTTTCATAATACCTAAATCACAGGTGCTCTGAGCAATAACATAAAATGTGCTTCATGGACTGAAAGGCACAGAGCACGTACTCAACAGGTATTATTAATATTGATCATAAGACCACACTCTACACATGCTACTGTGTAAACTAGAACTTCACCTCAACAATAAGTCAAGCTTGGCTTTCTATGTCAAAATATAAACCTACATCAGTATTTAAATCCATGACAGAAACCCGATGCACGTGAGGCCACACCATGTGCTTACAACACACTCCTGGAGCCCATTTTCTCCCGATGGGCCGTAGGTTATCAACCAGCTTTTCAAACTGTCAGCAATGCTGCAGGAGCAGCCACCTAACTCTCAGGGATAAGCATCTCCCCAGGAGAAGTTCCTAAGGGTGGAATTTTTAGGCCAGAAGGAATACACAATCTGAATTTTCATACATCTTGCCAAACTGCCCTCAAAGAAGTCAAAGTGGCCCCTCATCCCATCAACAGGGCGTCAGAGTGTGACTCCTTCAAACACAAACACTGTAAGGGGATGAGTTTCTCCTTGGTGATCAGGAACATCCGCTCATTTGCCCTACTCAACTTCTCTAACTTCTCAGCAAGACACCCGCTGGCACTCACCTCGTGCCGGACCACCATCCACTCAGCTTTCTAACAGGCCCTCATGCCCTCTTGGCCTGGGCAGACCTGTGCTGGCCCAGGAGTCTCAGGCTCCCTGCCACCTGTCTTTAGTGCTCCTATTTCCAGACCCTGCAATGTGGTCCTTTGTTCTTCTGCCCCCATGGGCCTGCAGGAGCATTTCAGACATTCTTGCCAAACTCATCCAGGAGCAGAGCAGCTTGCCACAGGACGGGGCTATCAACCACAAGTCCCATAACCTGCACTGGCCAGGCAGTGCCCTGGGCCCGTATCACGCATGAGGGATGGAGTGTATCTTTCAACTCTCCAATCAAGTCTCTTTCGAAACTCCCCACAGGCATTTAACAAAAGCTGTAAAGGTGAACCATGTATGAATCAGGTATCCCGTCTCTTCTTCACAATTAGTTTCTGCCTCACAAATGCGTTCCGTGAGAGACTTTAACTGTTTCTCAACCCAAGGTCAACACAGCCAGATGAACGCCATCCTTGCCCTGTAACTGCCTGCCTGCTACACTTCTACACTCTATACCTACGCATCTGGAGACTTTATTTAAGCAATTAAAAAGCCCAAAACCATTTATTTTCAAAAAAAACAGAATAAAATCAAGTAAAAACAAAAACACATCATAAGTGACTTTGTGGGATGCCTATCTTGTCCCGAATTGACCATCGCAGGTACCTGGATATTGCTGGAGATGTCACCGGTCAGTGCCACGTGCAAAACCACGAGGGGCTCCCCAGGGGTGGAACAGTGAGAAAAGAAGTAACACCTTCTGTAGGGCCCAACACGGCGCTTCATGTCCATCCAATTTTTTACAGGATGCACGGCCTCCGACCTGGGGTGAAATTTATAAAGAGGTAAGACAAACGTATAATTCACAACTTAAATAATGGTTGATGACTCCTATTCATATTATTCATCTAAGTCAAACACATTTTTTAAATAGAGCTTTAATGGAAAGTCATTTTAATGAGAAAAGCACCCACTGAGACGAACTACAGCGAATGACCATTTTACAAACAAAATTGTGCTCCAGTTTTAATCCCAGTTTTAAGAGGAGTTTGTGAGGCTCCGGGGAAGGATTCAAACAGCAGATTTTCACGCGACACCTAATCAAATGCTTGGTGTTGAAAGCTGTGCCTTTTCTTTCCTTGGGATCTCTGCGAAGTGCTGTCAGTGCTGCAAACACTGGGCTCACCTGGTTTCTTCTGTCTAGCAACCTCACCCACCGCTACTGTGTTTTCAGCACGTGAAATGGCAGCAGGCACTGTCAGCCCTTTGAATTGGTTACATTTCCAATAGTAGGACACTTTTCAAACCTTGGATTTCGTGGGACTACATGTAACGTGAAGACGCTTACTCACAAGGAATCCTGGGTTGTGAGGCACCATGACATGCTAGCCTGTGTTATACTGTGTCCTGGATGTAACACGACATAGTTTGTTGAGAGATTTTAATCCAGGGAGACATCTTAACAACCAGGTGGGCTAAATGTCATTTTGATTACGAATGCCAATGCTTGGTCCAGTGAGTTTCTACAACTCCGATCATGGGGTCTTGGGAAGATAGAAAATGGGCCTGTTTGCTTTAAACAAGAGGACACAAATAAGACCCCACATGCAGGTCACTGAGAGACGCATCAGTTTCTCTTGGTGCCCTTTCCTCTTCCTCCATGATCTTAGTATCATGTGTGGTGACAGTCACAACATTTGCAAATACTGTGTTTGAATTTTATTAGACTTGAAATAAACTGTACATGTGAAGGGAGATAGACTGGCTTTTAGCCAATATAAAACACACATAAATATACATGAAAAGTATCTGCACAAAGCAAATGAAAACCTGAATACTTACTCACTGATTTTCTGCAGCACTTCACATGGTGAATGCCAGGTAACACGTTCCAGGTTAAGGAACCCGGAGGAAAACCACTCTGAGAGCATTCCTTTCAGCACCCCATTCATCTCCTGAAAGGAGAAGACAAAGCACAGGCCTTCAGTGTACAACAGATCAAGCCCAGTTCTGTGTTGTGGCCAGCACAGGGAATGGAAATGCGCCGGCATGATACGGAAGACAACTGTGCAAGAGGATTCTCTGAACAGCGTTTCCCAAGATTCCTCTGTCAGACTCTTATCTCAAACCAAGTCAGGCTTTAATTCAACTCTCGATTTAGATGTAACCACTTCAGTCTGTAAGACCCCTGAATGGAAATAATTCAATTTGAGCTAAGTTGCCCAAATCAAACCGTATGTTCCAATTCATTTACCAGAGTAAGCATACTAATTACATAAAATTAACCTAACAGTGGAAGATAGACTGTAAGAGAAACCTAAGACAGACAGCAAGGGGGTCAACACTGTCCGCAGCCTCTCGGGAACCTTGATATGTCAAAACATTACTACTGCTTTTCCTTAGAAAAACAAGTACTGGGTCCAGAAGCCCTATTTCATCAACTTGGAGATGTACATTTTCACATTTTAACATCTCTTACGTCAGGATGCATCTTTTGAATGATGACGGGTCACAGTCTAACTGGCAGCATTTCCATTTTTTTTGAGAGCCAGGGTTTCACTCTGTCACCCAGGCTGGAGTGCAATGGCATGAACACATCTCACTGCAGCCTCAACCTCCTGGGTTCAATGGATCCTCCTGTCTCAGACCCCCAAGTAGCTGGGACTACAGGTGAGCACACCATGCCTGGATAATTTTCATTTTATTTTTTGTACAGATGGGGTGGCATCATGTTGCTCAGGCTGGTCTCGAGCTCCTGAGCTCAGGCAATCCACCCGCCTCAGCCTCCCAAAGTGCTGGGATTACAGGTGTGAGCCACTGTGCCCCACCATTAACTGGAAGCATTTTTAATCTACCTTAGAGGGACATAAAATAATAATGTATCTGGTAACTAGTGTGTTTCAGAGTTGATGAAATCACCCTAATTTTGCTTCACTTATTTAAAGTGTATCTGCTTCCCAAAATGATGAGAGTTGACTTGACCACCCAAGATCCATCAGCACTGAAGCCTTTCAATCCAGATCAGAACACAGGCACTGGGCAGGAGCAGTGTCATTGTGGTGCCACCTGCACAGCCACGGCCTGCTGTTCCCCAGTGGCTATATCCCTTTTCTTTCACATTAACAGAAGCCTCACTTTTCAGCTAGGGACACAGCTGTCCAGTATAAAGACTGCACTGCAGCTGGGGGGCAGCCATGTGACAGAGTTCTGGCCAATGAGGTGTAAGGAGCATTCTCCTGCAGACACTTTGGGGAACTTGAAAAGACAGCCAGAGCCTGCCCTTGGCCCACCTTTTTGTCTTTTCCACTGCGGACTGGAAGGCGGTGTGATGGCTGGCACTGGAGCAGCCGGCTTGCGCCATGACGTGACTTTGGAGATGAAGGATTTTCTGGGCAGAGCAACAAGATCCAAGTCTGGATCCACCAAGAACACCAAAGAGCAGAATCAGCTCTGGGCTGTCTACCTCTAGACTTTCACATGACAGACACACTTATGACATATTCAGATCACTGTTATTGTGGGTCTTTGTTACTCACAGAGGAACTATATATTAACAGATCCACTGAACATTACTATTGAACAACAGTAAACACCTCAGGACATCCGTTACAGGAATGACCTTCTGAATCTCTGGATAAGGGTCATAAAGAACATGATGGGCAAAAATACAAAGAATGGCTTTACAACAGCTATAATTTTTTCGTTTTTGACAGACATTGTCTTGCTTTGTCCCAGGCTGGAGTGCAGTGGTGCAATCTCTGCTCACTGCAACCTCCGCCTCTCGGGTTCAAGCGATTCTCCTGCCTCAGCTTCCAAATTTTATAAGACCATTTTACATTTTAATTCCTGTTAAAGGGTGAAGGGACTCAAAACTGTTGCCTGAGGAAGACTTGCAGGTTTTGGGATGGTGGTTCAGAGAAGTTTTGGGAAGGAGGTGAGAACTACCTTTATATGTTTAAGCACTAAGGAACGAAAGACACCATAAATTTGTTCCGTGTGACCCCACGGGGGCCGGGGAGGTAAATCTAGGACCTATTGGTGGAAGCCATGGACAATCAGACTTGGACTGAATTTAGTGTAAAGAACTTTTGAATAGCTTGGGCTGTCCACAGAGGTCATCCTGGAAGACGGTGAACCTCAGCACTGGAAGTGACTGAGCACAGGCTGGACAGAACTCAGCAGAGCATTTTAGAAAGGATTTAAGCATCGGACAGACGGCTGGACCAGATGATCTTTGCAATTCCTTTTAACTCTGCATTCCACAACTGAACCTCTTTTACTTGGTTGTAAACTCCATCAAGGCAGAGTCCATTTCTGATTCATTCCTACAGTTCCCAAAACATTCACTAATAGATTGATATCCGATGGAAAAATGGAAAGAATGTGATCAGAAGGTAGCAGGAGGGAAGGATGAGAGAGATCGTTTGCTGGGTGACACAGAATGGCCCTTGATGAAACTGCATTTTCTACATTTGACAACAATGCTTCTTGGTCTTCTGGGATCCTCACACACTTGAGTATGTGCTAAAAACCACGGGCCCCATCCCCAGAACACTGCAAACACGTTTTCCTGGGGTACGTGGACTCCTCTGATACCTATCCACGGACCATCCCAGAAGCCAGGGGGACTTCCACACCCCAGGTTAGGAACTGGTGAGCTGAGCTCTGTGTAAGAGGTACTGGCATCTCTCTTACATTCATGATGGGAAAAAAGCAGGAAATACCTAGTTTTACTATCAATTCAATATTAATTATGAAAGAAATGGTTTGGCTGATGAAAGCTCCTCCCCTACAAATCTCTTCATTCTATTTTGGGCTCCTGACAGTCACAAAATGTGACACTGGTACACGAGAACTGGGAATGTAGGCTAAAGGTGAGAAGTCTCTGTTGCTCGGTTCTAGCAGCAGCAGCAGCTGCTCAGGCTGGAATGAACCACAGCACGTGGCAAGGTTGCCAGGATACAAACAATACTAAGGAAAGAAGCCTCCTTGACTGTACGTGCATTAATTCAGCCACCATTTATCACCAATACAAGACTGAGAAACACAACTACTGGGAATATCCTGGTGATGCTAAGGTCAGTGACAGTTTTCAGTTGATTCTGCTGGAGTGCATCTTATTTTTTTTAGAGACAGGTCTTGCTCTGTTGCCCAGGCTGGACTTGAACTCCTGGGCTCAGCTGAATCTCCCAAGTAGCAGGGACTACAGGTGCATGCCACCGCACCCGGCTCTGTGTGTTTTGTATTGTTAATTCTGTTGTCTTGTATGACGCTGCTTAGACCAGCCAACTTTTCCTTTTAAAAGAGAACTTGGTTCCCTCTCTTTCGAAGATCTATCAAGATCTGCCTATTTTGGGTATGTGAAGAAAACCTACCTTCCCTTGTCCAGAAGCCCTGAGCTGGGGAAGGGAGTTGAAAGCCATGGATGAGGGCAGCCTTGCCGAGGGTGAGAAACTTGGGGACAATTTCCACTCACATGAGCTGCCACTCTGCAGGTGTACACTTCACACTGGGGTATACTTTCCTATCTAAAAATAAGTATTATTTAGCATAGCTAAGCACAGAATTTACTAGAACATACAAGGAGTACTCTATTAACTAAAAGGCAGAGGAAACACAATTGTCTAGCATGGCCGGGTGGCTGTGGCAGTGGGAACACATCCCTTCTCCAGTTTCTGTGCCTCTGTTAAGGTTTGAGCACCTCTCATTTCACCCTAACTCTGACATCCAAACCACCCATCAGGAACCCTTTCCAAGAATTAATGGTCAGCCTCCCTTGAGTGCCCACAAATTGCTGAACCTTGCTCAGACCTTCCCCTCTACTGGGGATGCATCTCGGTTTCACCGGGATTTCACCTCTAAGAAACTGAAGTCATCAACCCACTGGGCCTCTGGAGAAAAACGAAAAGCCTATAAACCACCACCCCCCAAACACATACTACACCCTCGTACCCACACTTACCATGAAACCACAGGGACACACATACCCACAAACTCCTCTATGTTCAAGAGGCCACAAATCCAGACACAGTAACGAGCCTCCAAACTCACTCAGATCAGAGGAAAAGAATATTTTAAAAAGTAATAACACAGCTGGGTGCAGTGGTTCACAACTGTAATCCCAGCACTTTGGAAGGCTGAGGCGAGTGGATTATCTGAGGTCAGGAGTTCGAGACCAGCCTGGCCAACACAGTAAAACCCCATCTCTATTAAAAATACAGAAATTAGCTGGGCATAGTGGCAAGTGTCTATCTCAGCTACTTGGGAGGCTGAGGTGGGAGAACTGCTTGAATCTGGGAGGCAGAGGTTGCAGTGAGCCGGGAGTATGCCATTGCATTCTAGCCTCTGCAACAGAGTGAGACTCCATCTCAAAAAAACAATAAATAAATAAAAGAACATTTCTTATCCTGTAACCAAAGGGAACACTTCTTTTCCTGATATAATTATGCCACTTTACAGATTTATCTATTTTTGAGACGGCATCTCGCTGTGTTGCCCAGGCTGGAGTGCAATGGTGCGATCTCAGCTCACTGCAACTTCTACCTCCCAGGTTCGAGTAATTCTCCTGCCTCAGCTTCCCAAGTAGCTGGGATTACAGGTACCTGCCATCATGACTGGCTAATTTTCGTATTTTTAGTAGATAGGGTTTCATCATGTTGGCCAGGCTGGTCTCAAATGCCTGATCTCAGGTGACTTGCCTGCCTCAGCCTCCCAAAGTGCTAGGACTACAGCATGAGCCACCAAACCTAGAGCTTTATAGATTTTTCTATCACTCCCCATACTAAATTATTTCTTTATCATTCTCTTTTCTACAGATTAATATTGAGTTTTGTGATCACAATAGTCAGGGATATTGACAAATACCCTCTCTACAAATTCCTTAATTATTAAAACAACTAAAATTTTCTCTTAGAATAAATCTATTAAGATCAATCCACTTATTGTAATCCAAGGAGCTCTACAAGTCTACATGAGGTGAACATAGCATAGCACAGAAGTGAGGACGTGACACGCATCGAAGCATCTGGTAACAGGGACCTCCTAAAACCCTTGTCATTAACCACGGACAGGTCTGCCTTCTCCATGCACTGGGTTTGCTATCTAGAAAAACACCACCCAGACACTTGGCCATTGCACACTGTGGAAACTTTCAAACAGCACTTGTTTCTTCCCAGCTAGGAGACCTGATACTGAGTGTAAACTTTATATCAAAAAGGATAATGAGTCCCCAACATAAAGAAAAGATAGCTTATCTAATGTGAAATATCCAAGGAAAGAGATGTATCTGAGCCTGGTCACATGCCTCCTGTCTTCATGCTGGGCAATGGTCACGAAGGAAACACCAGTCTTCCGGATTCACGCATTTCCAATAATCCCAATCCCTGGTCAGAGGCCAAAGTCTTGACAAACCATGCCCTTATTTTTATACAGTATTTTAGCAAAGCTCCAATATATTTTTCTTGGAGGATTGGAAGGCTGCCTCTGAGGTGACCAACAATCAACTGAATTTCTCCCCTCAATGTAGTGTCAATGGGCCCAGGAGGGTTGGGTTGGATAAAAATAATCTAAACTCATTTCTCTAAACAATGGATGGTAAAGATGGGCCTGGAAACGAGCTCCCTTCCTGGTCTCTTGCTTCTTCCACTCTCCCCACCGTTCTGTAACAAACACGGCATCAGCTGGGTGTGGTGGCTCACACCTGAAATCCCAGCACTTTGGGAGGCCGACGCGGGTGAATTACAATGTCAGGAGTTTGGGACCAGCCTAGCCAACATGGTGAAACCTGGTCTGTAATAAAAATAAAAATAAATTAGCTGGGCAGGCACCTGTAATCCCAGCTACTCGGAAGGCGGAGGCAGGAGAATTGCTTGAACCTGGGAAGCGCAAGTTGCAGTGAGCCAAGATTGCGCCCCTGCACTCCAGCCCAACTCAGAGTGTGAGACTCCGTCTAAAAACACACAAACAAACAAAACCCACACAGCATCAGCATCATTCTGTGGCCTCACATTTGCCACTTATTCTAAAAGTACCTTTGCACCTATAGTATTCAGTAAGAAAAGAACCTGAGCAGCAACACACAGCAAACTGCCTTCAGGCCTAGGGAAATGCTCAGGTCCAAGCCCACAGGAACTCTCCTGTAAAACAGTGCATGCTCACGTGGCCTTATCTAGCACGTGCAAAGGCCAAAAGAAGCCAGGCACGTAGCACACCTGTGTGACACGGCTCAGTGTGCACACATCTAGGGTGCCGAGACCGGGGCGACCTGGGAGTGAGACCCCTGCTCCCCTGAGAGCACTCAGCACTTAGGAAAGCCCTAAGTGCTTCCCAGATCCTTAGTGCAGGGTCTGCGAAGCCTGCACCAAAGCTTTCTGTGTCAAACTTCTGGTGTTTTCTAATGCTGGATCCCTTAAAATGAAATGTTCTAGCTGAGTCACTTAATTAATGTGGATGCAAAATCCAGAATGAGGTGAAAGGAATGGAACCAAAATGGACTCCACACCAAACCCACAGAATGTTCAAAATTACAAGTGAATGCTAATGTCTACTGGAGACTTGGGGTAACAACGATGTGTCAGTATAGCTTCCTGAGTTGTAACTAATGTCCGGCTCTGTTGGGGGATGTTGATAATGAGGGAGGCTATGTCTGGGTGATGGCAGGGGGTATAAGGGAAATCTCTGTATCTGTTACTCAGTTTTGCCGTGAACCTAAAACTGCTTTAAAACAGAGTCCATTAAAAAAATGGGGCCAGGTGCAGTAGCTCACACCTGTAATCCCAGCACTTTGGGAGGTTGAGGCAGGCGATCCCCTGAGATCAGGAATTCGAGACCAGCCTGGCCAACATGGTAAAACTCTGTCTCTACTAAAAATATAAAAATTAGCTGGGTGTGGTGGTGGACACCTGTAATCTCAGCTACTTGGGAGGCTGGGAGAGGAGAATTACTTGAACCCAGAAGGCCGAGGATGAAGTGAGCTGAGACCACGCTGCTGCACTGCAGCCTGGGCAACACAGCAAGACTATCCAAAAAAAAAAAAAAAAAAAAAAAAAAAAAAAAAAAAAAAAAAAAAAAAAAAAAAAAAAAAAAAAAAAAAAAAAAAAAATCAGATAAAAAAAATAGATCAGATCATACCACATTAAGTGATTCTGGTGATAGTTATATTAGATCCCAGTTGACAGGTTCTATGCACAGAACAATTTAACTCTATTCTCAGACTGATTTAAATGACAGAAATTAAAAAAAAATTACGTCTGTGCTCATGCCTATCTATAATCCCAGCACTTGGGACTGCAGGACTGCTTGTTTGAGGCCAGGAGTTCAAGACCAGCCTGGACAAATAACAAGATCACATCTCTAAAAATACATAAACAACACAACAGAAATACACACACACACACACACACACACACACGAGGAACTTAACTACGTAGAACAAGGGAAGGGGAAGGGAATTAACAGGTGCAGCTACTAACAGTTATATGCACTGAATATAAGGCTGGGATTTCTAGGTAAAGAAATGGAAGGGGCATGGCAGAGCAATCACAAAAAGGCTCCTGGTGCCATTATGTCCATACCATGTGTAGAGGCAAAGGTCAGGGTGCCGTTATTCATTCTTGAGGTTGGATAAATATCTCTGGTTCACAGGACTTTTGGCCTAACATTATAGTATGCACTGTTTTCTCCCTTATATATATAAATAGCCTTGGTCAAAAGGCAAGGAAACTTGTGAATGTCTGAGGATGCAGCAGCCTCTGTATTTCCCAGGGGCCGGCTCCTTTTTTCCAACAAGTTAGGGCTGAATGTGAGTGTGTTCAGCTGCAATGCAACGTGTTCCTTCCCAACTATGTGATACCCAAGTTTTCTTGCATGGGGAAGAACAGAAGGATGTATTCCACAACATGTCACAGAACCAGGTAACTCAGAGTTGGACTGGGTGTGAAAAATAAATGAGGAACAAAGCTGTCCACATGTCTGATATGAGGCCTCTCGTAGCTGTGCACAAACCTTTCAAGCTCTTCGTGGCTTCCTCCCAGTCTCAAAAATCTATGACAGAGAGTGGGGCAGTCTCACCTCCACATCAATGCTGAATGATTAGTGTCAAGTGTGTCTCATGCCAGAGCACCCAGGAATCTACTGCAATGATTCACTCATCATTCTGCTATGCAAGAAATTTAAGACAAATTTCCCAGTTTTCGAGGCGCTGATCATTTACTTGGGGGGACGATATATCGCAAGTACTCTGTCCATAGCGTGGATCAGAAAAGCTCATCCATTCAGACTGGGCTTGAGCCCAGAATAAGACAGTTCAACACAGCCAGAATTCATGACTGATTTCATGTCATGCAATGAACAACTGTAGGTTTTCTGTCTTAGAATCTTATGGCCAAAGATGCCTGGCCCTCTGTCATGCTTAGCACTGTAAACTAACCAGCTATCACAGGGAATCAAATCATGGCCAGCGCTGTCAATCCTGACATTAACCCCACCTCAATTATGCTCATTTGTATGCATCTAAGACTAAGCAGCAAAAAAAGTTAAGAAAGTTTCTAATAAATACCTGATTAACTCACACATAAGTAAGTGCAAGGAAGTAAGCGCTGTGCAAAGAACCCTGGATTTGGGTGGGTGACCAGTGAGGGCTTTTTGCTCTGAAGTTAAGGACAAGTCACAGAATCTCAGCATCTGTCTCATTTACTGTAAAAGGGATAGACGTTATCACCCACTAAGACTGAAAGAATAAAAATGAAAACTATTAAACTAGTATCAGAGTTCTTAAATGGGTTAGGTCATAATCATTCACCTGTTCAGTATTTTTGTTTAACACCAACTGCAAACAAACTTCTGAAGGTCCAAAACTTGCTGAAACATTTACATCATTTTTCATTCATGAAAAGGGCAGGTTAAGCCTGGGCAACATGGTGAAATGCCCTCTCTACAAAGAAATGCAAAAAAATTAGCTGGGCGTGGTGGCAGGTGCCTGTAATCCCAGCTACTAGGGAGGCTGAGGCACAAGAACCGCTTGAACCCCAAGGTTGCAGTGAGCTGAGATCACACCGCTGCACTCCAGCCTGGTGACAGAGTGAGACTCTGTTTAAAAAACACAAAAAAATTAGTCAGGCCTGGTGGCCACCTGTAGTCCCAGCTACTCAGAAGGCTAAGGTGGGAGGATTGCTTGAGCCTGGGAAAGTCGAGGCTACAGTGAGCTGTGATGGCACCACTGTACTCCAGCCTGGGCAACAGAGTGAGACCCTGTCTCAAAAATAAATATAAAAATAAAAAAGGGCAGGTTAGTGTTTCACTGTATTTAATACTAACAATATAAAAGGACTATACGTTGCTCTAGGCCATCTTTTGAGTCATAATCATTTAAACCTCAAAGTATGTATCTGCATCTAACATGAATGAACTGTGCTAATGCCGGATTAACTCAAGAAGCCAACTCAGAATCATCACATTAAGTACTGAACTGAGGGAGTTCAATGTCCTACCAAAAGTCAGGCCGCAGAGAGAAGGCCAGAAGCCCTGGAGACTCCTGGGTGAGTGGTGACCTTGAGTTCTATTTACCTTTGTGCATTTCACAGGACATCTTAGGAAAACGTCTCACACATAGTGGGCACCCAATTAACCTCTGAAACACCATCCAGGGTCTCAGAAGGCTGCCTGATGCTCAGCCTGACACTCTAGGTCAGGTATACCGTAAAGATGAAACACTTCTCAGCTACAATGATTAAAAGAGAGATGGTATGGCACACACTAATCTGGTACAAGAGGTGACAGTTACCTTAAAGGTCACCAAGTGCTGAGTACTCAGTAAACACTATACAAATGAGGACTTCAAGGCCAGACTGGAGGGAGGCGGGGGTGTGCTCTGGCGAGGCCAGGAGTCAGACAGCGTGGGAAGGGGGCAGAGTTCTCGGTCAGTAACCGCGGGCGAAGTGAGCGTGGTTTCAGCAGGGAACGCGGGGTGTGTGGGGCGTGGAGGGGGAAAGTGAGGACTACTCGAGGAGGGCGGCCCGTCCGCGCTGCCGGGGGGTCGAGGGCGGCCCCTTACCCGGACGTCTGGCCCCTCCACCAGCTTGAGGGCCTGCGCCTCCAGCAGGTCGGCCCGCAGCTGCACCAGGAAGCGCACGCCGCCGTCCAGCTTGCTGATGTGGTGGAAGAGGCCGCGGTAGCGCGGCACCAGCGCGTAGCGCAGCCGGTCCTCCGCCTGCAGCAGCACTGCGGCCTCTCGCTGCTGCTGGCGGAGCTGGAGCACGCCGGCGCTCTGCTCGGCCACCTGGCCATGGTCCACGCCGAAGCCCCGCGCCAGGCGGCCCAGCAGCTCGGCCCGCTCGTTCGTCTCGGCCAGGCCGCCGTAGAAGCTCACGAAGTCCGCGCACTGACCCTCGGCGGGCGCCGGCGTCTTCTCCCGCAGCTCGTAGGCCGGCGTCGGCGGCACCGCGCGGCGCAGCAGCTCGTCCATGGCCCGCTCCAGGGCGCCGGCCGCCTGCCCGCTCATCAGGCGGGGTCCGGGCGGCCGCGGGGGGAATCGCAGCGGGAGGAGACGCCTGGCTGTCAGACCTGGCCGGAGGCCTCGCATGGCGCCGGACGACAGCTGTCCAGGGAGAGCGCCGCCGGCGCCGCCGACGCTGCCGCGCTTCCGGCTTCCGGCGCGCGCCGGCCCCATTGGCCGAGGCCGGGGGCCGGACGGGGAGGTGGCCAATCGGAGACAGGGTGGCGGGGCGGGGCGGCTCTGGCGGTGGCTCCCGGCCAAGTGTGGCCAAAGGTTACCACCTGGCGGTGGGGCGGCCTCGGGGCCTCCCGCTCAGCTGGCCGCTTGTCCTCCGGTGCTAACACCTGGCCGCCTAACGGCACCGTCCTCTCCTCTCTTCCCCCACTGCACTGCACAAGTGCCTCCTCCTCCCTAGATCCGAGCGCCTCCAGCCTCCAGGTGCATCAGAGTCTCCCGGGAGCTCCTGCACTGGAGGATTCCTGGGCTCGGAAATCAGAATCCGAGAGATTCAGACTCAGTGTGACTGGGAGGAGCCGAGGAATCTGCGTGCTTAAAGGTGTTTGTGGCAATCCTCTGGCAGTGGAGCCTTTGTTTGACCCCTGCCTAGGCACTCACCATTCGTGTGAGGGTCTTACACAGATGACTCCCAGAGCCACAGAGGTTGGAGGGGTGTGTGAGCGTGTGTGTATAGAGAGGGAAAGTATGTCTACACGTATGCATGTATGTATATACACGTACGTATGCATATACACATACATATGTGTGTGAGAGACAGCAAGAGAGACATAGAGACGCAGAGACTGATGGAAAGCCATACCCTTGAACAAAGGCCAGGATGACACAGAGTTTTCTTTGAAATAGTTCTCAGATAATTGCAGTTATCAAGAGAGATTTATTTTGTCCACTGGAAAGTTAGGCCTGAACTCAATTTCTCTCTCCTTCCCCAGTCCATTACAATTTGTAGAAGAGAATGTCACATACCATGTCTCCCACATGCAAAATTGCAGGAGGCATTAGGAATGCAGTGGGATTTTGTTCTACTCAGATGGAAATACGGAATCTTTGATTGGAGGCTGAGGGAGCCATATACTTGGCTGACTATGTCTAGGTGCTAGGATTTCTATAGGTAGAGCACTTTGGTGCAGGTATTGGAGTATAAAGACACCGAGAGGTAGTTCTGTATGATGACAGCATTTGCTGAGTGTGTCTCATGGGGTATGAGGAAACTACATTTGTCTCATTCTGCCAAGACACAGACACACAAAGCATTCTGAAGGCCTAGTGGTGGCTTTTGAGCACACCTCTCCGTTCCTTTCTTTTCTTTCCTTTTTTTTTTTTTTTTTTTTTTCCGTCTTAGACAGGCTCTTGTTCTGTTGCAGGCTGGAGTGCAGTGGCGCTATCTTGGCTCACTCCACCTCCCAGGTTAAAGCAATTCTCCTGCCTCAGCCTCCAAAATAGCTGGGACTACAGGCATGTACCACCGCACCCGGCTAATATTTTGTATTTTTAGTAGAGACTGGGTTTCACCGTATTAGCCAGGATGGTCTTGATCTCCTGACCTCGTGATCCACCTGCCTCGGCCTCCCAAAATGCTGGGATTACAGGTGTGAGCCACCACGCCCTGCCTCCGTTCCTCTTTTCTAAGAAGTGGCGAAACCATATTGCCAGCTGGCTAAGCCAGTGTGTCTGGTTCAAACGGGTGGCCTGTCTTCCTCGTCGGGTGAGCTCTTGACTAATCCTAGCGTACTCCTGCCTTGCTTCAGGAATCTTGTCTTGAAAGCTTGACTTTGCTTAAGCCTTTGTCAAGGGTAGTACCCTCACAACCCTGCTCTGTCTCAGCTTTCCCAGTGCCTTCTTTTTTTACGTAATTTCTGACTTCTGCTTTTTTTCTCTGTGTTTATACTTGTTTTTCTCTAGGTGTCAACAGCCATCCTCTGCCTTTTCCCACTCATGTCCTTATTTCAAAAGACTGCCCCAATCCAAAAATGAAATTAAGGAAACAATTCTATTAACAGCAACATCTGAAAGAATAAAAGAAACATGTTTAACCAAGCAAGTGTGAGACTGGTAGATGGAAAACCACAGAACAGTATTGAAGGAAATTAAAGACCTGAAAAAATGGAATGATCCACCCATGGCTCATGGATTGGAAGATTTAATACTGTTAATATGGCTAATATGATTTGGATCTATGTTGCCACCAAATCTCATGTCTAATTGAAATCGCCAGTGTTGGAGATGGGGCCTGGTAAGAAGTGACTGGATCATAGGGACAGAGTTCTCATAAGTGGTTTAACACCATCCCCCCTTGATGCTGTATCCGGTTGTTTAAAAGCTGCATCACCACCCCCTCTCTTTCTCTTTCTCTGGCCATGTGAAGCTCCTCACTCCGCCTTTGCCTTCTGCCATGAAAGGAAGCCTCCTGAGGCCTCCCCAGAAGCAGAGGTCACTATGATTCCTGTACAGCTTGTGGAACTATGATCCAATTGAATCTCTTTATAAATTACCAAGTCTCATGTATTTCTTTACAGCAGTGTGATACAATGGCAATACTCCCGAAATTAAACTACAGATCTAATACAATCCCTATTACAATTTCAATTGCCTATTTTTTTTGGCAGGAATAGAAAAACATATCATAATATTTATATAGAAATGCTAGGGGGCCTGAGTGGCCAGAACAATCTTTAAAAGGAAGAACAAACTTATTACAAAGCCACAGTAATCAAAATAATGTGGTACTGGCAGAAAGATAAAACACAAAAATCAATGGAATAAAAGTGAACATCCAGAAATAAACCCATACATCTACAACCAATTGATTTTTTTTTCTGAGATGGAGTCTCACTCTGTCACCCAGGCTGGAGTGCAATGGCATGGTCTCGGCTCACTGCAACCTCCATCTCCCAGGTTCAAGCAATTCTCCCACCTCACCCTCCCAAATAGCTGGGACGATAGGTGAGTGCCACCACACCCCACTAATTTTTACATTTTTAGTAGAGATGGGATTTCACTATGTTGGCCAGGCTGGTCTTGAGCTCCTAACCTCGTGATCCGCCCACCTCAGTTTCCCAAAGTGCTGGGATTACAGGCGTGAGCCACCATGCCCAGCCTGGTCAACTGATTTTTGACAAGAGTTCTAAGACCATTCAGTGGGTAAAAGAGAGTCTTCAACAAATGGGACAGGGACAACTAGACATCTACAAATGAAGCAACAAACATGGATCCCTACCTACCTCACAGCACATGCAAGAATTAACTCAGAATGGATCAAAGATCTAAATGTAAGAGCTAAGACTATAAAATCCTTAGAAGGGAAAATAAGCATAAATCTTCATGACTTTGGAATAAGCAATTATTTCTTAAATATGACATCACAAGTGCAAACAACAAAAATAGATAACTTGGATCTCATCAAAATTAAAAACTTATATGCATTGAAGGACACCAGCAATTAACTGAAAACACAGACCACAGAGTGGGAGAAATACTTGGAAATCATATATCTGATAAGGGGCTAGCATCTGAGTTACATAAAGAATTCCTACCACTCAACAATAAAAAGACAACCCAATTAAAAATGGACGTAGGGGCTGGACATGGTGGCTCACGCCTGTAATCCCAACATTTTGGGAGGCCGAGGTGGGCTGGTCACCTGAGGTCAGGAGTTTGAGACCAGCCTGGCCAACATGATGAAATCCTGTTTCTACTAAAAAAAAAACACAAAAATTATCCAGATGTGGTGGCAGGTGCCTGTAATTCCAGCTACTCGGGAGGCTGAGGCAGAAGAATCACTTGAACCCAGGGGCAGAGGTTACAGTGAGCCGAGATCATGCCACTTAACTCCAGCCTCGGCAAAAGAGCAAGACTCTATCTCAAAATAAATAAATAAAAGGACAAAGGATTGGAACAGATATTTCTCCAAAGAATCTGTGAATGTGCGTATATGTAAGTGGCCGGTAAATGCATAAAAAGATGCTCAATATCATTAGTCATTAGGGAAATGGAGTCAAAGCCATGAGTTACCACTCTACATCCACTAGGATGGCAATGATAATAACAAGAGAAAAATAGATGGTGAGGATGTACAGAAATTAGAACCCTCATACTCTGTTGATAAGAATCTTAAATGATACAGCCACTGTGGAAATCAGTTTGGCAGTGCCTCAAAGTTAGAGAGTTGCCATATCGCCCAATAATTCCACTCCTAGGTACCCAAGAGAATTGTGAACATACATTCACACAAAAACTTGTGCACAAATTTTCATAGCATGTAACTTATCATAGCCAAAAAGTAGAAACAACCCACATGTTCATCAGTGGATGGATGGGGTAAACCGAATGTGGTGTCTCCATACCATGGAATATTACTCAGTCATAATTATACACAGGCGAAACACTGGCCCAAGCTACAACATGGATGAACCTTGAAAACACTATGCTGAGTGAAAGAAGGCAGTCATCAAGGGCCACGTGCTGTATAAGTCCATTTCTACGACATGTACAGAGAAGGCACATCCATAGAGACAGAAAAAAAGTAGCTACGTGGCTGCCAGGGGCTGTGAGGTTGGGGACAGGGAGAGGGGCAAGACGACTTATCAGCACAGTTTCTCGCTGGGGTGCTGAAAATGTTCTGGAATTAGGTAGTGGTGATGATTGCATAACTTTGTGAATATACTAAAAACCACTGCTTTGCACACCTTAAAATGGCTAAAATGGTGAATTTTATGTTATGCGTATTTTATCTTAAAAAACCACAAAACTACTGCAGAGGCATTAGTGTTTCTCTACCAGTTTCAGAGACTCAGTAGAGAGAATCCGATTGGTTCAGTTTACATCAGGGCTAGACCGGATGCAGGGTAACACAGACCCTCAGAGATATTAAGGATTTACCCTTTTGAGTAGGGACACAGTGTTCAGACAAGAGGGGTGTGGGCTAGGCAGTTGTCCCAAATGATGTTTACTTTAAGTATTAAAAAAATTAGGCTGGGCACGGTGGCTAACATCTGTAATCTCAACACTTTGGGAGGCCAAGGTGTGTAGATCACTTCAGGTCAGGAGTTCGAGACCAGCCTGGCCAACATAGTAAAACTTTGTCTCTACTAAAAACACAAAAAATTAGCTAGGCATGGTAGTGGTGCCTGTAATCCCAGATACTCAGGAGGCTGAGGCAGGAGAATCACTTGAACCTGGGAGGCGGAGGCTGCAGTGAGCCCAGACTGCACCACTGCGCTCCAGCCTGGGTACAAAGAGTGAAACTCTGCCTCAAAAAAAAATTAAAGAAAATCTTGGAAAAAAGAAAAAATAAATAATCACCCATAATCCTAGTATCTTGATCACTACAGCTTTTATTTCTGCAAATTCTTTCAGTATTTGTCTACAGGCCAACATATTTGTTTAGAGTTGTAATCACCGTGTTTGTGCTGTTCATTTTTTTTTCACTTCCCATCATATCACAAACGTTTCCCATGTTTCTAAATCACCTTCATAATTATCCTTTTTAATGGCTGCGTAACATTCAGTTGAGTCTATGTACCATAATTGTTGTAATCACTTTGCCATTTCTGGATATTTACATAATTTCTAATTATTTTTTGCTATTACATATATATATCTCATACTGTAGGAAATACTTTCATGCATACTGATTTTTTTTTCTTTACTTGAATTGCCCACATTCCTTAAAAAGACCAACCAGGATAAAATTTTCCATGAAATGTCAAACTAACCAAGCAGCCTAGAAAGAAGAGAGACCCATAAACTTACTGGGGATCATTGGGAATGCAGCCGCAATTCCAGGAGACCCCCTTCCCATCAGGGAAGGCCCTGCTCTCTCACCCCTGCTGTTTCTGCCTCTGTCCCTCACTGACAGTGCACTGACATTGTCTGCACTATGAATGTGCTGCTGGAGATTTGCATTTTCATTGGCGTGGTGTCTAGGCTGGCTTGCCTGTGCTGTTACAATGCTACCATGAACATCCATAGACATTGCTCCTGGTCCTGGGGCACACATGGAAGTGTCTTTCAAATTTCTCAACCTTGACATGACAGATATTTGGGGTTGAATCCTTATTATTATATGGATATTATGGATGCTCAGCAGTACCTCTGACCTTGACCCATTAGAAACTAGGAAGAGTTCCTGGTAAGAAGACATGTACCAAATATGTCTTCCTGCTACTAGGAATTGCCGCTCTGGACTAATGTCCCTCCTGCTATTGAGAATCACTGGTCTGGACTAATGATTTCCAAACCTTGCTATACTTCAGAATTACACGAGGAATTAAAAAAAAAAATTCACCAGCCTGGGAAACATGGCAAAACCCCATCTCTACAAAAATCACAGAAAGTAGCCAGATGCAATGGTACAAGCCTTTAGAGGCTAAGGTCGGAGGATCACTTGAGTCTAGGGAAGTTAAGGCTTCAGTGAGCTGAGATTATGCCACAGCACTCCAGTCTGAGTGACAGAGTGAGACCCTGTCTTAAAAAAATAAAAAACAATCAGGCTGGGCATGGTGGCTCACAACTGTAATTCCAGCACTTTGGGAGGCCGAAGTAGAAGGATCACTTGAAGCCGGGATCATTTGAGGCCAACCTGGCCAACATGGTGAAACCCTGTCTCTGCTACAAATACAAAAATCAGCCAGGTGTGGTGGCAGGTACCTGTAATCCCGCTACTTGGGAGGCTGAGGTTTCACCATATTGGCCAGGATGATTTCAATCTCTTGACCTCATGATCCGCCTGCCTCAGCTTCCCAAAGTGGAGACAGTGTTTCACTCTTGTTGCCTAGACTGGAAAGCAATGGTGTGATCTCTGCTCACCACAACCTCTGCCTCCTGGGTTCAAGTTATTCTCCTGCCTCAGCCTTCCAAGTAGTTGGGATTACAGGCATGCACCACCACACCCAGCTAGGGGGGTTTTATTTTTAGTATACAGGGTTTCTCCATGTTGGTTGGGCTGGTCTCGAACTCCCGATCTCAGGTGATCTGCCCGCCTTGGCCTCCCAAAGTGCTGGGATTACAAGTGTGAGCCACCGCACCCAGCCAGGGCTCTTAATTACTGGTCTGTGGTTGGCAGAATGATATCCCCACCTATATGTCCATGTCCCCATCCCTGGAATCTATGAACATGTCAGGTTACATGGCAAAGGGGAATTAAGGTAGCAGATGGAATTAAGTTTGCTAATCAGCTGATGTGGAGATGCGGAGATTATCTTGAATGACCTGGGTGTAAAAAGGAGGTGGAAAAGTCAGATTCAGAGAAAAATATGAAGATTATACGCAACTGAGAAAGATGTAGGGAGTGGGGTAGGTGCTGTAAGCCAATGCAGGTGGTCTCTAGAAGCTGGGAAAGAAGGAACAAAGCCCTGCTGAGACCTAGATTTTAGCCCAGTGAGACCTGTGTTG
>PVKP010029916.1:0-28487 GCA_004027715.1 Plecturocebus donacophilus | reverse complement strand
CTATGAAAAACTGGATCACTATGAGAAACTAGATCACTCCTGTATTACTGGTGGGAATGCAAAATTGTCCAGAAACTATGAAAAACTGGATCACTATGAGAAACTAGATCACTCCTGTATTACTGGTGGGAATGCAAAATTGTCCAGAAACTATGAAAAACTGGATCACTATGAGAAACTAGATCCCTCATGTATTACTGGTGGGAATGTAAAATTGTCCAGAAACTATGAAAAATTGGATCACTATGAGAAACTAGATCCCTCATGTATTACTGGTGGGAATGTAAAATTGTCCAGAAACTATGAAAAAGTTTGATAGTTTCTTCTAAAATTAAAAATGCGCTTGCCATACAATCCATAATTTACACTTTTGGGAATTTATCCCATAGAAATAAAGACTTATGTACATCCAAAAGCCTCTACTGAACATTTATCACAAATATAGTTGTATGAACCCAAAACTGGAAACAACCTAGATGTTTCTTTAACAGGTAGATGGTTAAACAAATTGTGATACAACCGTAGCATGGCATACTCAGAAGAAGAAAAAAAGTCGGGGCGGGGGTGAACACTACTGATCCACAGGACATCTCAAAGAATCTCCAGAAAACTAAAGCAAGTGAAAAAAATCAGGTCCAAAAGGTGATGCACTGCACGACTCCATTCACATAACATTTTAAAGTGACAACACAGTAGACATGAAGAACAAATTACTACAACTATTTGTCAGGGATTATGGAGATGAAGGGAAGAGGGAAGTGAATGTGGCTATAAAAAGCAACATGAGGGGCTGGGTGCAGTGGCCCACACCTGTGATCCCAGCTCTTTGGGAGGCTGAGGCAGGCAGGTCACAAGGTCAAGAGATCGAGACCATCCTGGCCAACACGGTGAAACCCCATCTCTATTAAAAATACAAAAATTAGCTGGGTGTGGTGCATGCCCCTGTAGTCCCAGCTACTCAGGAGGCTGAGGCAGGAGAATGGCTTGAACCCAGGAGGCAGAGGTTGCAGTGAGCTGAGATCACACCCCTGCACTCCAGCCTGGCGCCTGGCGACACAGCAAGACTCTGTCTCAAAAAAAAAAAAAAGCAACATGAGGAATCCGTGTTGTGATGTAAATGTCCTATATGTCTGTTGTGTCAATTTCAGTATTCTAGTTGTGATATTACACTATAGTTTTGCCAGATGTTAGCATTGAGGAAAACTGAAGAAAGGGTAGACGGAATTTCTCTGTGTCATTTATTGCTACTGCACGTGTATCTATGATTATCTCAATATGAAAAGTTTTAAAATAATGGAATAATTATTTTTAAAAGGAAGGAGTACAGTACTGGATTTAGAAGATATAGATTCTTGTCCAGTAACACCACTCAGAAACCATATGACCTTGGGTAAGTCACATCAACTTTAACAACCAAAGATTCCTAATGTGTAAAATGTGTGAATTACATAAGCTGATTTTTGAAATTGTGTTCCAGTTATATACTTCTTCCATGGGATTTTATTTCCAAGAAAAGAGGATTTCCACAAAATATACTTTTCCCCACACAACTGAAATGAAGTACATGGGAATTAGTTTAAATCCAGGAAAACAGTCATACCCAAGTGTAAAGGTCTTGTACAAAAAGGCCAATCTGTTTGCTTATTAATGAAAAAAATCTCTTACAAGGGTCTTCAACCCTGCACAAGATGGTATTTTAACAAAATATTAGATCTGAGAGACTGGTTTAAAATTAAAATATAAACCTCTACCTTTTCAGCCCATCAGAGAACTAAAGAAATATTTCCTTTCCAGCTATTTTTGATGTTTTCAGAAAGCCGAACTTTTCCCATGCCCTATTTCTCAGGGAGGAGGAATAACCCACATATGTGTGGCAGGTCCTTTAATTCACTTTCGCTTCAGCAATATTGGGTTTGGCTTTGTTGTTAGAACTAACGTGTTTACATGACATTTGGGGCACGCTTCTTCTGGTCGTCTGTCTGTCACCAGCTGATGGACTCCAAGACAGTCTGGACATGAATCCATTGCTCTTCCTGGAAGCTGGTCTGTAATATATTACCTTCACACATGGTGCTTTTAAAAGTCATTTTCTTTATTAAAAATCTACAAAATATCTTGAAGAAACTTTAAAGAAAAGAATTATTATTTAAATACCATATGGCTCTTAAATTCACAAACAGTTACTATTATTCTGAGTCCAAATTACATAGGCACTCTTATATACAACAAAACAATATCATGATGAAATTCCATGTATATAACGCATACCTGGTGATCTATACATAAAACTATGGACTACATGAGGAAATGGATACTTTTGTTATTTCAAACAACTATGACAGCTATCCTGCATGTTTAAATGTAAAGCTGGGGCCCATGGGCTGTCTTTGAAAAAAAAAGTTAAGGGCATTGGGGTACAATGTGAAGGTTTTTGAAAATTGTCATACTTGAATTCTTTTCAGAAGTTCAAAAAGTATGCAGAATTACAGCTTGTGTACGTTCGTTATGGCACTTATTTATTATAAATTTTTATCGGAACCTGCTGTGTATCATGTAATGTCTAGGTGCTAAGGAGAGACACAAACAGACAATAACCTTAACATGGAGTACTAAATTCTAGGATCGAGGTGAGTACTAAAGTGCTGTAGGAGAACGGGAAATAATCTAACCCAACCCTGAGAAGCGTTTGCACGTGCAGGCTGCTGCTTTTTAATCTCAGATATGTACATCTGAGATATGTACATCTTTAATCTCCCATATGTACAGCAACATCCTCTTTTTCATGTTGTGAATATCAAATGAGTTCGAAGGTTTCTAATACCTGGGTGTCTGGTACACCCAGAAATCTTCTGTAAACCACTGACAACTCAAATTCAGACTACCTGGTGCCACGCAGCCCAGCTCACGTGTCAATATAGCTCCTGTAACCACTTCTCATGGCAGAGTGGAGGTAAAAATAGACCTACCACCAAATGGTGGTCTACACAGTATGAGTTACAGACTCAGCAGAAGTCTGGCCCCACAGGCTTCTCTGTGGGATGTTCACCTACATAACTTCACTTCTCCTCCTAGTAACTCTGGCTTTGTGACTTTTTCCCTCCTTCTCTAATAAACTAGGCCAATAGCTTCACAAAATTTATTCTGAACCCTGTTACATGACACGTGAAAACTCACTGTACTCCTTTGCAAAACCGGCTTCCTGGGTGATGTTGAAATGGAAACCATATGATCATAGGTCAAAGGTTTTTCCACAAACTTTTCTGACACAAGAGAGTAGGCTCGTTGGAGTGAAACTGAGAATTCTCATGGACAAAATGACCTTAGGTTCCCCCATGTAAACTCAACTCTCCCCACTCCAGACTGCTGGACGGTGTTAGTGTCTGGTTTGTCTGATTTGATTATGAACCCCTTGGGCAAGAACTTTTTCTAATTCTACGTTCTCTACAGCACCTAGCCCATTGTTGGCAGCATCCAATGCCAAAGGGCACTCAATCTCTGTTTAATAATAGGATTGACTTCTCAACTCAACATGATGAGGTGTCTGTCATCTTTATGCCAGTGTTTTTTTCTGATGTGTATTTCTTATGTGTGTCTGGAGAGCAAGCTTCATGTGTTACTGATTCACCCCTGGGCTGATCTTCTTTTCAGGAAATGTAGGCATGAAGTTGAGACTTTTTTCAACCACAAGTTTTGGGAACACAGACTGCTGAAATATGCTAGTTTACATGAAGGGGAAATGTTTTTGAAAGCATCGCTTTTTTTAGCCATCATGGGGATCTTTGTGAGCCAAGGATACAGACTGGTTAGCAGATGTGATCATAAAACCAGCAGGTCTCTTCAATGCAAATATTTCATTTTAGTTTCTCCATTCCTAAGGAAAACAGTCAGCTTTTTGTTCGATTGACAAGTCTTTACAATTGTATTTCCTTAATTGTACTTCTTGTTTTCTCTAGTACTGAATTATTAATTAAAATTTCCTCATGTTATATGAGCCATTGTTTGATCTTTGTAGTCATAAATCAGACATTACACATGAAATTTTAAAGCACAAATATAACAAAGGATTTTTCTGTGCGGTTCCATATTAATTCAACTGAAGGTGGAAAATGTCTTCATAAAAGGAGAACTCTACGTTATATGGGTTTTTCTCTTGCCATTTAGCGTGCTTTAGTGTAAGGTTTCATGCTAATCTGGCTAGGAGCTGGGCCATGTTGATGTTTTCTGCATTTGTAATAGCAGAGGCTGCAAACCCCTGGACGGCCCTCGTCTCCCCTGTTGTTTCTTTGTCTGGTGGTTGGTTTCTCTAAGAACTCCTCCTCAGAGACAGCCTGTGTCTTATGCCTCTTTCAGCTGTATGTCTCTGTTCTGTGTTCTGCTGGGGTGTTGGTACCGTGCTGGCGCAGGAGGCAAGGAGCATTCTCTACTTTTATAATTTAATCTCAGTCTTTACATGGGCCTGTGCCGCTCAACCGTGACCTTAACAAGTACTTCTTAGCTTGACTCCCCACTTACATGAAAAAAGGTGGCTAGACACAGCTAGAGTGGAGTAGATGCTCTTCTCAGGGCTGGGAAAAGGCTCTAGCAGTATCTTTAATCTGAAGGGGTGAGCCTTTGCATGGCGGTTGCTTTGTGTGAGCCACTTTTACCCCCTTGTGCCAAAACTACGGGGGATCTTTCTTGACTCTACCATGAGAATCCTGAAGGTGAAGCCGAGGAAAAGTGTGGGAGCTCCTAATGCTGTATTCCTTAGGAGTTTCTCATCCTGTGGTCGTCCACACTTAGCATGTACAATTCATCGAGTTTACCGTCTAAGTGTTGCTATAAATTTACGGCTGGGACTCCTGCTCCAGGTAAGCAGACCGTGGTAGGAACTCTGAAGTTGCCTGGTCTGGAGGTGGCAGTTTGACATGTGACCGCAGGCCTTGCTGGGCCTGAGGAAGGTTATGGTTTTCAATATATTTAATTTTTACCTTATAACGACAGGAGTGAAAACTTCCAAGTTCTTGACACGCTGGAGCTGAACCATTATATGATTTTGCACAGGTAAATAAATTTGATAATGGGGTTGAAGTATAACTATAAATAATTGGGCTAAAGTTTATTTAAAAATGTCCTGAAAACCAATTTCTAATGATGAAGTTAAGTAGAGAGGGCAATCGAGATGTATAGCAAAGCTTAGCAGGGTTTCCACTGGCCAAATTTGGACAATTTGTACATTATAAATGGAATAAATTATAATACATTGAACAAAAAAGGAATCCACTAGTTCTTAATGATACCCCAAAATAGTAATTTCATGTATTGGACAGAAAGTTAATAAAAAGCTCTTTTTTATAGAAACATAACTAATCGATATGGAAGAAATGATGAAATTAGAAATTCATTCGCTGACACTGTGGTAATGATTGATTCAGGCAATGTGAATTCATGGATGCCAAAGCCATCAGGGTTAGACTCATCGGAGAGCAAGATATTTGCACAGCCTCAAAGTGTTATCCCACAGATTACTTGTTAATCACAGAAAGAAAAGAGAATCTTTACAATGAAGAAATTCAGCAGGCCTGCCTTAACCAAGTTATCACAGTAAATTCTCCAAACTGGGATACACTGATGTCATGTACTTATGACAGACGGTTCTGTGAAGGACACAGCAGCACATGTGTATTAGTCCTGCCGTAAATGTTTCATCTGAATTTAATTTTGAGAAAATACTCCTTTGTGTCATGATGTCTGCAATTAACTCCCAAACAACTGAATGTTAACAATTAGGAAGTCTGATTGAAGGGCCTTTATTGCAACTTTTCTATAGACTTGATAGTTTCAAAATTAAAAAAAAAAGAAACAGTAAATAAAATGCATGATGGTAGTAGTAATCACTATAAAATCAAATGCTCTGTCATATGGGTGTTAGGCATCATGCAGAGAAAAAGTTAAGCTTACCTTTGATCGATAAACACATTAGAAAAATTTTAACATGTTATATGTGAGTTAATAATTTTTGCAAATGAATGAGATCCCAGTTATAGTAAAATAATCAGCCAACTACACAGAAATATAAAGAATACAGTACATAGTCCAAACATTCTTACGAAAGACATAGAATTTACAAGGGCTTTGGCATACAGTGGTAGGAAATTAGAAGTAAAGTTTTGGATGCAATCAATTCACATATATTTTATTTATTCCTGTATAAACATGAAATGTCAAAAATATCAATAACAAATATAAATAATTGCAGTAAAATGTCCTTTACCTTCATTAGGCACTTTGCACAAACTTGTTTTCTTCAAAAGGCTGTCTTTTCCCTGTACTGGTTACTTTGACAACATGTGAAGTAATGAGAACATACACTTAGTCTTGGCTCTGAAGTTTTCTCTAAATAGGGCATTTTTAACGATGCTTTCACTCCTGCAAGTGATGGTAAAGTGATTAAAACTATGGCAAAATTCAACATAAAGGTCAGACTGAGTCTTGCCAACTGGTAGAAACTTCCTTAGCGTGTGCCTGAGTCATGTTTTTATCCTTCCACATCACCTACCCTACACGTGGATTGTGCCAAGCTATAGAGAAAAGTTAATCAGTGTGTTCACAGACACAGGGAGAAAGTAATAAGGGGCAGGGGAATTAACTATCTTATCTATCTGGGGTAGAAGTCCTTCTGTGTTGAGACATGCTTTATAAGTTGCTTCATTCCAATTAGTGTCATTTATAAACTCTCGTACTTAATAAGCAGCAAATGCTGCAGTCAGCACTGCAGTGTAGCTGCCCTTACAGGATACAATAATTAAGTCACTTGCAAATGGATTCTTGCCTTTTCTTTCCCCTGCCAAACTCCAAGAACAAGGAGTCTGTTTTCAAACGGCTGCGTCACAGCTGGTAAAAGGGACAACGGCTTTCAAGGAAGAAGAAGGGGTACCTGGAAAAGAGCAAAGCAGGAGCTGAAGAGCCCTGCCCCACAAATACTGTTCTTTCTTGCATGCTTTTTGATGCTGGAAAGTAGGAAGTCAGTGAGGAGGATGGGGACAGGCAGAAGCTAATCAGAGATTCACATCTTTACCTCTTTGAGGCTTACATTCTCCTTGCAAGGCACATTTTCTCCTTCTGGAGCAGAAGTAGGATTTTTGCATCCCAGAATCTGCAGAAGCAAAGGACCTGAGGCTGGCTGCAGGAAGCACTAAAGTCCCAGGTATTTTCATTCAGTTTGTGCTCCAGCACAGAGATTGCTGATCTGGACAGAGTTACAGCACCTAGAAACCAAAGAGCATCCTGTTTTTGAGGCATTTCTGATGCTCCTTCCTGTGTCCGAAGGCCCTAGGATAAAGCTTGGACTTTGGAGTTGACACTTTGAAGGTTAAATCCCAGTTTGACTATTATTTTGTTTGTTTGTTTGATAGATTTTGAAGTAATTTAATTCTCAGACTCTCAGTGTCTTCTGCAAACAAACAAAAACAGGTGGAGATGAAGTATAGCTACTGTTAGCTGCCTCTTAGGTTAGTGTGAGGATTAAGCGAGAGCAGGTCTTAATGGTTCCGCAGCACGTCTTACACTAGCAAGGGCTCAGGGAATGACGACTGGCCACGCACTTCGACCACTGAGGAATGGCAGGGAGCATGGTCTTTCTTTTGAACCTCTTCTTGGAGCTAAAGTGTGGGTTATGAAGGCTGTGACATTCAGTCTATTCTGGTTCCTGGAATGTTAACATGAGCACATCATGAACACTGGGCCTATTTCTTGTCCTGCTCCTTCCAAAATTAGCTTTCATATCCCAGACTCCCTTTTCCCCAACCTTCTTTATAGTCTTGGGGTTTTATGCAGCATGTCCCATGCGAGCATCTTCAGGACTTCACTCTCCTAAGTGTGAACCTATCTCATATTTTCCCCACGGGCTGTTTGAGCACACCACCTGCTACTCCTATAAACCAATCAGTCCTCTGAGGGTAAGTTCACTTCTCTTTCCTTATTCTATTCACGAGATTTTTTAGTAACAAGGGATTATCGCCTGGTGCTGATTGACTGAGCTGCCTTGGAATTTTATTGTTTTAGAAAATTTTAAAATAAATATAATTTGAAAATATTTTTGATATTTGAAATAAAATACCAAACAGTCTTTAAACATTAGGGATATTCTTTGAGTGAAATTGTGGAAGGTTTTCTAGTTTCTCTAACTTAAAAAAAAGGAAAAAAAAATGCAGAATCCTAGATTCAAGATGGAAAATAAATATGAACCGTGACTCACTATAACTTGCAGATTCATCATTTCGCAATTGCCACTCCTAACCCTCCCTAATTGTAAATGGTGGCATTATAACTAACTCTATAGTATTCTTTGAAATCCTCAGATTTTTTTAAAAAGTTCTTTGTGTAAGCAAACTATTAGTCCTTGTCAAGAAATGCAAGTATTTTATAGCTTTCTGAAAATATGTTTCCGTCATGCACACTTGGGCGCACAGTTTGGAAAGTTCAAATTAAATTTCCCAGTATTTAGTTCATTACAGAGTCCATGCTAACTGCCTTAGGAAAATTGACTTTTCAATACCTTATCATGGTTGGCACATTCTTAACCTATGAGTTTCTCCTTACTAAAATCCATTAGTTTTCTAAAACTGTAGCTTTATAATTAGTGAAATGATAGCATTTCTTTTATGTAGAGCTTCTTGTCACTATGGAGTAATTTTAAGTGGTATTTCAGAGGCCCATTATTGCTTTTTTCTCACCAGGTTTAAATGTATCTCTGTTTTAATGACTTTTTCTGATATATTTATTATGTCAAACCCCTGCATATGATAGTATCCTCCCTTTACTTTATACCAAGATACCCAGTTTCTTCATCCCCAAAATATTATTCAACATAAAATCAGATGCTTTCTTTTGTAACTTGTAACTGAATTTTATCCTCTTGGGTACAAAAATTAGAAACAAAAAGTCTCTGACACCTCTTACTACTTTCTTTTCCACTGATCTCAACAACCGAAAAATGCATAAAAATTTAGATTTTCTTTCCAATTGCTCAATAACTCAAACTTCAGTTTTTGTTTCTTTCTTTCTTTTTAATTGTTTAGTAAGACTCTCTCAAGTGGTATTTGCTATAAAGGTGTCTTTGAAGGTAAAATCAACCTCTATTATTAGGACTGCCTATTAACTCATTCCACAAGATCTCATAAGCCTATGACTTTCATCATTTATCCTGAGTTTGCTACCAAGACTGTGTGTTAATGCAAAGAAGAAAAGAGTGAAACCTCTTTTCTCTTTTCCTCCCTATGCTACATACTCAGGCTTCAAAGCAAGATGTCACACTAGAAATAAAATAAATGCAGGAAAGTTTCCTCTTGGCAATACTTTTCAGAGGCAAAGACCAAATAAATAGTAGCAGAGGTGGAAAGAACATGACAAACACTTTCACATTATAGGGAAGTCCAAATAGAAAGATGGTCACGTTGTGAGCTTTACTGTATTCTGGTAGAAATCTGTATGGAGAACATACCTTGGACTGACACCCTTGGGAGAAGCCTCCCTTAAATTCTTCACAGCTGGACTCTAGAGACCAGCAGATGCTCTGCATGCCAAGGACATGAAAGGAGAGAGAACTACCAAGCTGATTTCTGAGAGAGCTGGTTCCCAACCCAAGTATGAAAATTACAGCCAAGACCCTCATTATTTGTCACTTTTGCCCTGTAGTTTTGAATCAGTAATCATATTTCTCTGAGAGCAGATGTGCATAAAATTATTGCCAGTCAATTTTACTCAATATTTAATCATAATTTGCTTAAACTTTCTAAATTAAGGATATTTCAGTTAAACTTCTGCTGATATTATACAAAAAATTCAACAGTACTAAGAGCACTAATTAATTTCCAAATCTTGGTTCTTTAGGAGGTGAATGATTTTCTCTTTTCTTTATTCTTTTAGCATAAAGAACAAGACATAATTTTTGAGGGAGGCTTTTCTTTCTAATAAATACTTGCATCACCTCTAAATAAAAAATTTGCTTGAGGTATCTCCTATTCCCTTAAACAGTTGCTCAGATGATTGCATTCATGATTATTATATATCTCCCATGACTGCATTACTCTCTAAACTTCTCAAGTCTAGTGACAATGTTCTTTATTATAAGCCATAAGAGCCTAGAAATGTGTTTAACATTTGGTTAATAATTTATCTTAAGGTCTATTGATTGTTGAATAGCTACCTGTGGCAAAAACAAATCACTTTTTTACTCTCAGTGCATTATGAAAGATTGTACTTATTTTAATGCAAGATATTATCTTTATTAGAATATTTAGTATTTATAATATAGAAATTAAGCTTATTAACTACTACAGTTTGATTTTATTATAAGAATTAGCTGATGTTGTTTTCTCACCATCTGTTTTCATGTTTTTAGGCTACTTTTGGTTTTAGTATCTAATTGCTCTCTTTTTTATGTCTCCTTATTGACCTTGGATACCTTACTAAAGTCCTACAAGGATATACATGCCTTATCTGCCAGCTATGCAGAAATGTTCTTCAGAATGACAAAATTTACTGAGTATTGCTATAATATAAATTCTAGTTGATGGTTAAAGATGGAATAAAAACAAAAAAGACCTTTCACACCTTGCCGTGCTCAGGAATTTCAATATGATTAAAAGAACACAAGAATTGAAATTTGCTAACTTGCATGCTTTCCAACAAATTGAGTATTCTACTGTGTATCAGCCCCAGGGGCTATCATTCTGATACCGTCTCACCAGAATTAAACTACAAATCCAATAATAATAGTAACAGTAATAATAATAACTTAGCTAAATAGGTCAGATTGCTGAGAGCTCTGGCACTAAGTTTATTTTTTGACTGGGCAAGAATTCTCTACGATGGAAGAATGAAAATGACATAATAAATCCACCTTGTGCTTATAAAGAGGTGAGTTAATGGGAAAAAAAAGGAGTATATCTCTAATAACATAAAATAGTGTTTTTAACTTAAATCTGGTACCTTTATTCTCATTTTCTCTCCTCCACTGGACACACGTTTTAATGTCATTCTGAAATGTGCCCATTCTTGTTATATCCTGCAATTGTCTAGAGTTCCATTAGTCCATTGTGATTGTTTTTTGACTAGACCAAAACTTGATAGATTAAATCTTATATATATAAATTGATAGATAATCTCTACCTGTATATTCTACAAGTGTCTCAAACTTAATTCATTCTTTTCCTGCCCATTTCAATTGCCAAGTGGCCAAACTCAGAAGTTCAGAAATGTTACCTCTTCCCATACAGTAAACAAGTTCTATGAATTTCACTTTGATGCTATAATTTGATTCGATTATCTCCTTTTTACTCATAACAGCACGTTTCTCCCAACAAATTGATCGTTTCCTCTCCAGTCTTTTTAGTTTTCATATATTTTTCATCCTGCCACCAGAGTTTTCTTCCTAAAGGACAAATCTAATCAAACTATTTTTCTGTTCAAAAACCTCCAATAGCTTCCTTATACATAGAGAATAAATTTTAAAAATTGTTAACATGAAATTAAGACCTGGCTTGTGACTGATTTCAGTTTACCTCCATGTTGTTTTAAATGAGATTTAGTATCATAATGTGATTAAAATGCAGGTTTTCTATTTTAAAAGCCCTAAGTTTAAACTCTGACTCTTAATACTTTTGAGCTAAGAGACTTTGGAAATGATTCTTAACTTTTGCAATCTATTTCATTATATATTTTAAATGGAAAGAAAAATGCCTACCTTACGTATTTTTTGTGACAATTAAATTAGATAAACTATGGGAGGGTATATAATAAACACTCAATATATAGTAATCATTATTATTTTTAACTTTTGACTTTTTTGATCTATTCCTATCACCCCCAACCTTGGAGCTATCCTATACCTGAGGTAGCAAATAGATTTCATTACCCAAGCCAAATTATTAAAGAGGTGATGTTTGTTTCTTGAGCCCTACACTAAGAGGGATTCTGATGCTTATCAGCCTCAGCAGGAAACAATGTTGAAATAGATTCACAGGGTCTGCCATTGCCCACAGAAAAGGGTGTTAGCTGCATTGATACTGTATACTACATTGTAGCTAATTTGGAATACATGTGGTCCCTTGTATCTCCTGCCTTCTTAAATTTATCTTCTGCTTCATCTGTCCAAAATATTTGATTGTACCCTCATTTTCCCTTCTACCTGTCAAAATCTTACTCATTCCTTAAGACCCATATCAAATGTACCACTTGTAATACACCTGCCCTTCCTGTGTACTACCAACTGTGGTTTGTGTCTCTGCAATAGTACTTCTTGCAGCCTGAATTCTGTGATACATTTCAGGTTTCTGCATCTTGAAGGTAAAGACTACTACTGCTCATTTACCTTTGTTTGCCCTGGTGCACCAAGGGCAGTGCTTGCAAAAGACCAATAACAGCAACAACCAAAGTTTATGAAGCCCTATCTATGTGTCAGGCCTTGTTGTAAGTAGTTCTCATACATATTAACTCACTTAATCCTATAGCACCTCCAGGAGTTACATGACCTGTTTATAAAGGAGGAAAATGAGAGAGAGAAGGTGAAATAGCTTGCCCCGGGTCACAAAAGTAGTTACTAGTAGCAGCCTGTCTTCTCAATCACTACACTCGTACACTTTCTTAAGGTATGTATTATGTGTTTATTGAATTGAAGTTTTGTAAATTTTTTTTATCTGAATTGAAAATACATTTTGATGTTATTCTCTCCATTTACATGTTTAATTTGTAGACAAAATGCATGGCCAGTTACATTGCAAATGCCCACTCTAAATGTATTTTGAGAAATACCGTACTGTAAACACAAAGGGGTGTTGAGGGCAAATGTTGCAATAGGGGCTGTGTTTGCTGAAATTGAGTATCATCTATATTACATGTGTGTTTCAGTTCAACTTATTAATAGCTACGCTAGTGTTTTATTTCATGTTGAATTTTTTTCTTAAAAATATTTTTCAGAAGTCTTTAAACTACTTTATGGGCACAAATTTAATGTCAAAAATTTCTACCGTGAGATCATTGGAACCTGGCCAGAGACACAACCACACTGAGAAGTGAAATGGTGCTCATGTAAGTGCCAAGTTAAGCCACGTGAACCAGAGATGTCTTCATCTTAATCAAGCATGCATATCCACACGTGGAAACCTGAAGGGGCAAAGACGTCAAATTTAACTTGGACTTTGCAAGTCTCCCTTTCCTAATATGGATATTTCCTTCTACTTATGGGCTAAGTCTCATGCCCTGGGAGTCTCCCGTCTCCTCACAGGAGTTTATGCCTTTGCACTTCCCCCCTCCAAAACTGAATAACCAAAGAAATAGGTCTAGGTGGGATATTTGCCGCGTTCCTCTGGCTCTCTTAACTGTGATGGTCTACTAAAGAGCTGTGTAACAACAGAGCCAGAGGTATTCCTGAACATAGGATAGGGGTGAGGTTATGAACTTGTCTTAGTAGGAGTACTCAGCCAGAGTCTCATTCTATCTAGAAAACTAGACTTTAATTAGAGTCCCAATGCAAACCTTCAGGAGAATCTAGGCATATTAGATTAGGGAGCACGCTAACGAACACATCTTACTTTACAGTCACATATACCTTGATGACAATTGGAGTTTCCTATAGCATATATGTATGCCCTCAGTTTGCCTTCTTTATTCAATAGATGTCAATATTTCCCTTTTTAAAATGCCCTGCATTTGAAGGGCACCCGTAGTCCTAAAGATCCAACTAACGTAATCATGAATCTTCAGAAAATAATGAAATACTGACCTATTTAAGTGAATTTGCATTTATGTAAATTGACTTGTACATATTTCTTCTGCCCTTGAGACAAAAAACAGTCACCCTGTAAGGTCTCCATGCACAAGGATTCTGGAGGCGGCCCTGACATGCAGTAGTGAGTCTCATGCACTCTCTCTCCTCCAGTCACAGATTCTTTTCTTTGACCTATTACAGAAGTGTTGGATGTCTCTGCCTTCTATAGTGCACTGACTCAGTAGGAAACAACTGCATAAGCTAAAATAAATTTGGCCCAATTTGGGAAGTGCTAGCACAGTTTTTCCACCTTAAAAAAAATATTTCATAACAAGACTTCTAAGTAACTGTCTGCTCCCAGTCACTATCTTTCATCTAACTTTCTTTCCATCTCAGCAAGTTCCTAAGAAGCGCTTGAAAAATCTTGTGATTTAAAACAAAAATAGATACTTTGAAGAATTCTTACAGTTGGAGAACTCTCTGTTCTTGGTGGCCAGGGCCCCACGTTTCCAGCTATTATCTCATGTGTTCACATTGTCCTTTCTGTCAGAAAAAGAGCAAGTGTATACAAGAAGTAGCATTGGAATGGCAGCTCAGCATTTGTATTCACAGTTCCAGACTCCCACGCATTGCTTGAAATTAGTCTAGAACTTCAGGTGCTCACATCATATGAATACACTGACTAGACATAATCCTAGTCATTCTAAAGCTCCTCTCTTGTGTATGTTTACCTGGTGATATTTCTTGAGAGATTAATAAATGTTAATGACCTCAAAAGAGAGTTGTTTCCAAATGAAAATTATACTCCCTCAGAAATTGCCAAGTGCTATCTTGGAGAATTTTTATAAGATAGCTAATTTGAAGAAAGATTTTGATCTAGGTAATAAAAGGAAGAGAGATCCTCATAACCTATCTCTAAGGACCAGAGTATACTTAATTAATTAGTACAGTCTATGAAGCAATTAAACTAAAAGAAATCTACTTCCTTCTTAATAACTATTTTAGATTTGCAAATGTTCAGATTTCTATTTTGTAGGCAAAATTATGTTTAGATTCACTTCTTACAAATGTAAAGGAAATCACTGATGACTAGGAAGCAGAATTAAAAATTACAATTTTTTTTATTGTACTTTAGGTTCTGGGATACACATGCAAATAATGCAGGATTGTTGCATAGGTACATACATGGCAATATCGTTTGCTGCCTTTATCCCCCTATCACGTTTATCTGGCATTTCTCCCCATGTTATCCCTTCCCAACATAACATCCCCACCCTTCGCTGTCCCTCCCCTATTTCCCCCTGACAAACCCCAATGTGTGATGCTCCCCTCCCTGTGTCCATGTGTTCTCACTGTTCAACACCCGCCTATGAGTGAGAACACGTGGTGTTTGATTTTCTGTTCTTGTGTCAGTTTGCTGAGAATGATGGTTTCCAGATTCATCCATGTCCCTGCAAAGGACATTAATTCATCATTTTTTATGGCTGTGTAGTATTCCATGGTGTATATGTGCCACATTTTCCTTGTCCAGTCTATCATCAATGGGCATTTGGGTTGGTTCCAGGTCGTTGCTATTGTAAACAGTGCCACAGTGAACGTACATGTACATGTGTCTTTATAATAGAATGATTTATAATCCTTTGGGTATATACCCAGTAATGGGATTGCTGGGTCAAATGGAATTTCTATTTCTAGGTCCTTGAGGAATCACCACACTGTCTTCCACAATGGTTGAACTAATTTACACTCCCACCAACAGTATAAAATTGTTCCTATTTCTCCACATCCTCTCCAGCATCTGTTGTCTCCAGGTTATTTAAAGATCGCCATTCTAACTGGTATAAGATGGTATCTCAATGTAGTTTTGATTTGCATTTCTCTAATGACCAGTGATGATGAGCATTTTTTCATATGTTTATTGGCCTCATGTATGTCTTCTTTTGTAAAGCGTCTGTTCATATCCTTTGCCCACTTTTGAATGGGTTTGTTTGCTTTTTTTCTTGTAAATCTGTTTTATTTCTTTGTAGATTCTGGATTTTAGCCCTTTGTGAAATGAGTAGATTGCAAAACTTTTTTTCCCATTCTGTTAGTTGGCAGTTCACTCTAATGATTGTTTCTTTTGTTGTGCGGAAGCTCTTAAGTTTAATTGGATCCCGTTTGTCTATTCTGGCTTTTGTTGCCAATGCTTTTGGTGTTTCAGTCATGAAGTCCTTGCCTATGCCTAGGTCCCAAATGGTTTTCCCTAGGTTTTCTTCTAGGGTTTTTATTATGTTAAGTCATATGTTTAAGTCCTTAATCCATCTGGAGTTAATTTTAGTGTAAGGTGTCAGGAAGGGGTCCAGTTTCTGCTTTCTGCATATGGCTAGCAAGTTTTCCCAACACCATTTATTAAATGGGGAATCCTTTTCCCATTGCTTGTTTTTGTCAGGTTTGTCAAAGATCAGATGGTTGTAGATGTGTGGCGTTATTTCTCTTCTGTTCCATTAGTGTATATCTCTGTCTTGGTACCAGTACCATGCTGTTTTGATTACTGTAGCCTTGTAGTATAGTTTGAAGTCAGGTAGCGTGATGCCTCTAGCTTTGTTCTTTTTGCCTAGGATTGCCTTGGCTATGTGGGCTCTCTTTTGGTTCCATATGAAATTTGAGGTGGTTTTTTCCAGTTCTGTGAAGAAGGTCATAGATAGCCTGATGGGGATAGCATTGAATCTATAAATTACTTTAGGCAGTATGGCCATCTTCATGATATTGATTCTTCCTAACTATGAGCATGGAAGGTTTTCCATCTGTCTGTATCCTCTCTTATTTCCTTGATCAGTGGTTTGTAGTTCTCCTTGAAGAGTTCCTTTACTTCTCTTGTTAGTTGTATTCCTATGTATTTTATTCTCTTTGTAGCAATTGTGAATAGGAGTTTGCTCTTGATTTGGCTCTCTTTAAGTCTGTTATTGGTATAGAGGAATGCTTGTGATTTCTGCACATTGATTTTGTATCCTGACTTTGCTGAAGTTGCTTATCAGTTTACGGGTATTTTGGGTTGAGACAATAGGGTCTTCTAAATATACAATCATGTCGTCTGCAAATAGAGACAATTTGACTTCCTCCTTTCCTAATTGAATACCCCTTATTTCTTTTTCTTGCCTGATTGCTCCAGCTAGAACTTCCAAGAGGGCCCAATAGGAACAGCTCTGGACTGAAGTTCCCAGCGAGAGCAATGCAGAGAGTAAGTGATCACTGCATTTCCACACGAGTTTTTACTGCCCACAGACTATGCATGAGATTCCTGGGCTGAAAACACTACAAGTTTCCAGCAACACTGTTTCAGCTGGCGCCACAGGTTTCCACACAAAAACTCACACAAAAATTACATATTTTATATGGATTTTCCATACTTCTGTGAAATTTTGTTTAATTTCCATCATTTAGCACTCTGCCAAGTATAAAGTACTTATGAGAAATATTGTAAATACTTAGTATTTATTGAATAAATGGATATGCTATGACCTAAATGTTTGTTTCCAAAAAATTTGTATGTTGAAACATTAACTCCCCAAAGTGATGATATTATGAGATGGAGCCCAATAAGGGGTAGTTAGGTCATGAGGGCGGAGCGCTTATGAATGAGATTTGGGCTGCTTTAAAAGAGGCCTAAGGGAGTTTGTTTGACCCTTTCACCAAGTGGAGATGCAACATGAAGGTACCATCTATGAGAAATGGGCTCTCATAAGACACAAAATTTGCTGGTGTCTTAATCTTGAAATTTGCATCCTTCAGTACTGTAAGAAATGCATGTTTCTTATTCCCAAGCCAGCCAGTTTATGGTATTTTTCTTACATCAGCCCAAGCAGACTACTATGGTCTGAGTGTGTCCTCCAAAATTCATATATTGAGACTTAATGAGCAATGTCACAGTATTAAGAGGTAGAGCCTTTAAAAGGTGATTAAGTCATAAGAACAGAGCTTATGGGATTAGGGGCCCTATAAGAAGGCTTCAGGGAGTTGGCTTGTGAAAACATCTAGAAGGTCCCCATCTATGAGGAATGGTCCTTCACTAGACACTAATCCTGCCCGTGCCTTGATTTTGGACTTAGCCTCTAGAACTATGAGAAAATAAATTGTTATTATTTGTATATTATGCAGTCTTAGGTATTTTGTTATAGCAGCACAAATGGACAAAGATAGTTACTAATACAGAATGAATTTATATGTTTAGATTTCAGTACAATCCAGGTGGTCATGTTAACATTTATTCATGTTGTATGTGGCTATCATTGATTGGTTTATTCAGTTGGTAAAATGAATAAAATAACATTTTCATATATTGTGTATTTTGGTTCATATTGCTTGCTTCGATTTGAATATTAGGTAGTTTGTGGTAAGGGTGGTTATGACTGTCCTTGGTATGTTTCCCAAATTATTTTTAGTTCTCCTAAGCACTTGGTAAATTTGTACCTCCCAGCTCCCTTGAGTTAGGTGGTGTGGTGTGATTTGCTTTGGCAATGGAATGTAAATGGAGATGGCGTGTATAGAGGCTAAAGGGCTAGTGTATGACTTGCCATCCCTTCTCTTTTCCTTCACCTTAATATTTTGCCATGTTCTAGATACTGGCTGTTTCATCAGCCACATCTAAGAGTGAGAAGAAGTCATATTGGAGCCCCCCGGTCAATCTTCTACAAATATAAAGGATTTTTTAATTGAAATATAAGCTAACTCATCCTGACTGAAAAACCAAAGAAAGAGTGTTTCTGGAATAAAGGATTGATCAGTAACACTAAATCTTGAAGACCAGTTAATAACTATAGGACTGAAGAAAGTCTATTGTATTTGGCTACAGTGAAACCATTTTTTAAGCTTTTTTTCATTTTAATGAGAATAGTTTCTATAGAGTAATAAGCATGAAACCAGACTATGTAAGGTTGAGGAGTAAGTGAGAAGTGAGGAAGTAAAAAGAATGATTGTAGAAAATTCAAGAAGTTTGTCTGTGCAAGTGATCAGAACAATGAGTTGGTATTTGAAGAGAAATGTAAAATTCAGAAATGTGATCTTCCTTAAGGACAGAGACTTGAAGCATGTTAAAATGTTGATAAGTAGGGTCACTAGAGAGTGAAGGAAGGAAAAAATAGCAAATAAAAAGAGCAAAGGCCTTGAGGAAGCAGAAAAGGATGAATTCCAGTGTCCAGGCAGAGGCATTAGTTAAAAAAAAAAATTAAAAGCCCCTCTTTCACCGTAATAAGAGGAAAGGTGCAAAGATATAGATACAGTGGCCAAAAGTTGGAAGAAGTGGAGACCTTTGCCGGTGGGGAGATCCAAAGTGACATTGTCTGCTGAGGATGAGTCATGAGATGGCATGTCCATAGTTTGAGGAGAGTAGAAGTTTTTGAAGAACAGGACACATCTGGAATGTGACAAGTGAAATATGAAAGTTCTGTTGCTGAAACTCGTATGTTTTCGTTTTTAATGTAAAATCAAGGAACAAAGAGAAGTATAATGCCACGAACAAGAATAAAGACTCATGCTAATAAAATAAACTGGCTACGTTAAAATATCCCACTCTTAAATTTATATACTTTGTCCCAAGATACTTGTATTATTTCTTCAAAGTTATAAAGTTGCATTGGATTTCCAATGCTAAGACAGGGTAGTAAGACCTTTTCATCCCCTTTTTCTGTTGAAAGTTACAACAAAACAACAAAGAGTTAAAGAAAAAGTAACATAAACTCCATGCTTAATCAAACACGAAGACCATCTACAATCCTAAATTATAATACTTAAAGATAAAAACTGAGGAATTACGAAGATCTAGGCAGGAAAATAAAAGGACAAATTTAAGTACCTGTGCATGACGGAGAAAGTGGAGATAATTGATAAAAAGTTAACCAATTCATCACACAGGAAGATTTCGAGAAAGTCTCACTAATTAGGAGCATAAAGAACAGCAAAAGGTGTAAATTAGGCAGATGGCTGAAAAACAGAGATTTGAAACCCAGTTTATGGAGTTACTAGGACCCAACTGCCCACATCAGGTGGCTGCCTCCCTTCTACAACTCCGGGAGAAATTTGTTTCAGACAGTGAATCAGCAGACTCCAGACAATGAAGCAACAAGCACAAAGGATTGAAAAGGAAGATATTACGTGTAAGTCTATACAGTAACTAGTGAGACCCTAAATTCTTCTTAAACCAACCACCTGAACGTTAGCAGTGAGGGGCCCCTAGGAGAAAGGTTAGAGGAGATATAAAATTGATACACAGATATTGACATTTGTAGCATCTGAAAGCAAAATACCAGTTATTTAATCCAATTGCTTTTAAGAAAGCTCACTGATTGACATGCCATATCTATGCTCACTCCAATCAGCTTTTTTGGTTCCTGTTCTTGCAGAAGACAAAGATTAACACATGTTGAGGGAAAGCCACTGCTGTAGAAGAGAAAGATCAGAGCACAACAAACCTAATAAAATGGACTTGGAGGAAACAGAGACAATGCAGAGGAAAAAAAATACTGAAATACATGAACACTTAATGCTTTCAGATAATTAAGAAGATATTGTAACCTTGAAATAAAGACATATATGATAAAAACAGGAAAAGTACAAAAAAAGAAATTGAAGTTAAAACAACTGAAATTAATTTTTAAAAATATTTTCTACTTCATTAGCTTTTGGAGTACAAGTGGTTTTGGGTCACCTGGATTAATTGAATAGTGGTGAAGTCTGAGATTTTAGTCCATTCATCAACCAAACAGTGTACGTTGTATCCAATAGGTAGTTTTAAAAAATCTATCACTTTCCTCACACTCTTCTACTTCTGAGTCTCTGAAGTCCATTATATCATTCTGTATGCCTTGGTGTTAAACAGCTAAAATTTTTTTTAAAATCCTAGAATATTTAAAAGATAAGATCAAGAGCATGACCAAGAAAACAGCCTTAAAAAGCACAGAGGAGGAATATTGAAATAAAACAGATACAGAAATGGGAACATCAGTATACAACCAGTAGGAACTGAGTGAAAAAGAAAATGATAGGAAGTAAATTATCAAAGAAATAACAGAAGAAAAACATCCATAATTGAAGGTTATAAAACCACAGATTAAAGAGTTTAAATATGCTCATCACAATGAATGTGGGAAAAAAACAACCCAAAGTCCATCCAGAAAAACATTTAGTGTACATAGTATTCCATTATTTCCTAGACAATGAAAGTATCTGTTACTAAGAGTATACACTGGTCAAAAAATACTGTTCTCAATGAAATAATTATAACTTCTTTTACCTGAAATAATTTTCTTCTCCAAATATGATTTCTTAATTTATTGTATGCTTCAACACTTCTAGTTTTTATTCCATAGTTAGAAATTGACTGTTTCGAGTACTGGTCTCCCTGTCCAATGTGCTGAATCCTGCTCAGAACAAGCAGTAATATCCAGTCTGCCTATTTGGGTCCGGCACCCATAACTCGTTCTAACATAAATTGGTTACCAAATTTTAAAACATCCTAACTCCATGGATTCACATTCAAGCTTGAGAAGTTCTTACAACTCCCAGCCTCATCAGATTTTGACTTCTGAAATCATTCACTTTCTTAAAAATCTCATTTCTTGAGAAGGTTCTGAATTTTTTTCAAATTGACTGTACATTTAGATTACTGAAAAAAAAGGTGTGAAGGAATTAACTCTGTATTTTTTCTTATTATTTAAAAAAAATTGAGTTTCAATCATATCTACAACAGCAGAGATGTTCATGTTTTTAAAGTTATACTACTCAATAATGCTTTTGTAACATGAAAAACTTTAGCTCACAACTTCTGTATTTCAAACTTAGCTACTTTCATTTGCTTTCTATTAGTATCAGTTGAGCACTAAAAACCCTACATCTTAGTTGGCTTTCTGCTGCTATAACAGAATACCATAGTCTGCATAATTTATAGTAAATAGAAATTTATTATTTCTGGAAGCTGAGAAGTCCAAGATCCAAGGGCCAGAGTATAGCAAGGGCTTTCTTACAGTATCATTCCATAATGTGTAGACAAAGAGAGAAAGACACACATGCACACATAAGAGGGCCAAACATGTCCCTTCGTAAGGAAAGTACTCCCTCATTGACAAGCCCACTATTGTAATAGCATCATTAATTCATTTATTAGGGCATATTCTTCATGGTCTAATAATATCTGACTACCTCCTACTTCTCAACACTATTGCATTGGGGATTAGGTTTCCAACACGTGCTTTTGGGTGGGGATGGCCATTTAAACCACAGCACCCTATCCACTAAAGAAGATGGAAGGGAAGGCATTCTTCATCTAGCAGTCATTTGAGGCTATTCTAGGATATTTATCACAATGATTTAGGAGAATTTATTTCCATCAAGTCTTCTTTATATAAACTATCTGACTCCATGTTTTAATACTTTTATATGGGCTAAAAATTTATGTCACATTATAAGGTAATTACTAACCATGAAATCCAGCATAGAAGCCTGTGTCTGAGGCTTTCTAGCTGACATTTTAAATATTTAAAAAATATTCTATGATTTATATCTCTTAGCTTCTGTTTTTTAGTTTCTAGAAGTGAAAGAACTTAGACTCTTTTCTTTGATTTAATTAATTTAGGAAGAGTTTATAAAAATTCATATATATGTAAATATCTATTCTCCTTCTAGAGAAAACTACTAGCATTAAAAGCATCTGTAAGCTTTGAAACCTAGGCAGTATAGCGTCTACGACATAATAGGATGTTGGTTTCTTACCACGTAATAAATGGCTGTGGGGTAAAAGCACATTAAATAAGTGCATAACTTAAATTATCCAAAGGTATTGCCTACTTGTTGGCAGCTCCATGATGGTATTTAAAGATGACAGATTCTCCACCTAATATTTACTGTGAGAGGAAAAAAAGGAATAGAAGTGATTTATACCGAAGATTATTAACAAATTCCACCCAAGAGACTACAGTTTTACCAGTTTTGGGTTTAAATGATGTTTCACTTACATAAATACCCAGCTCTTCACACTTCTGACTGTACTCCACAACCTTCTAATTAATGACTTCAACACTATCCCTTAAGCCACCTGAGGTTTCAGGTTGTATCCATTTGTTTTCACTGTGGTCTCCCCATTCAGCAACCTTGATACTGCCTCTACTTTAATTGTTTTCCTCTATCAATCACAATGTTGCACATGTATTTTCTATTGGTGGTGGCTATCATCTGGATATGTGACCCTCCAATCTCATGTTGAAATTTGATCTCAGTGTTGAGTTGGGGCCCAGGAGAAGGTATTTGGATCATAGGGACAGATTTTATAAATGGCTGGGTGACATCCTCCCTCCTGTTAATGTGTGAGTTCTTACTTTATTAGTTTCCATGACATCCAGTTGCTAAAAAGAGTATGGTCCCTCTGCTCTCTCTCTCTCTCTCTCTCTCTCTCTCTCTCTCTCTCTCTCTTGCTTCCTCTATTCCTATGTGATCTCTGGACATGCCAACTCCTCTTCCCCTTCTTCCATGAATGGAAACTGTCTGAGACCCTCACTAGATGTCTCATCTTGAGCTTTTCCAAACATCAGAAACACGAGCCAAAAAAACCTTTCTTTATAAATTGCTCAATCTCAGCTATTCCTTCATAGCAACATAAAATGGACTAAAACAGTGGCTATACTATACTAAGCTCCTAGTCTACTAAAGCTGCCCTATTGTCTGTGTTAGAATATTCTGAGGGTGGGTAGGAAAATGTTAAGAAGAAGAAACACTATTCTTCCAGAATATGCTGCATTTTTGTGTTCATGCCTTCAAAAGAAGATAAATTTATCTGTGCCTGATATAGTTTGACTATGTCCCCACCCACATTTCATCTCGAATTCCCATGTGCTGTGAGAGGGACCAGGTAGGAGGTAACTGAATCATGGGAGCAGGTCTTTCTCATGTTGTTCTTGTAAGTCTCGTGAGATCTAATGGTTATTATAAGGGAGAGTTTTCCTGCACAATCTTCCTTCTCTTGTCTGCTGCCATGTGAGACGTGCCTTTCACTTTCCACCATGATTGTGAGGCTTCCCCAGCCACGTGGAACTGTCAGTCAAATAAACCTCTTTCTTTTGTAAATTGCCCAGTCTTTGGTATGTCTTTATCCGTGGCATAAAAACAAACTAAAACAGTAAGTTGGTACCAGCAGAGTGGAGTGTCACTGAAAAGATACCCAAAAATAGGGAAGCAACTTTGGAACTGGGTAACAGGCAGAGGCTGGAACAGTTTAGAGGGCTTAGAAGAAGACAGGAAAATGTGGGAAAGTTTGAAACTTCTTGGAGACTTGTTGAATGGCTTTGACCAAAAGCCCGATACCAATTATGGACAATAAGGTCCAGGCTGAGGTGGTATCAGATGGAGATGAGAAACTCATTGGGAACTGGAGCAAAGGTGACTCTCGTTATGTTTTAGCAAAGAGACTGGCAGCATTTTCCCTGCCCTAGAGATCTGCGAAACTTTGAACTTGAGGGAGATGATTTAGGGTATCTAGCAGAAGAAATTTCTAAGCAGCAAAGCATTGAATAAGTGACTTGGGTGCTGTTAAAGGCATTCAGTTTTATAAGGGAAGCAGAGCATGAAAGTTTGGGAAATTTGCAGCCTGGACGATGTGATAGAAAAAAAAAACAAATCATTTTCTAAGGAACAATTCAAACCAGCTGCAGAAATTTGCATAAGTAACCAGGAGCCAAATGTTAATACCCAATACAATGGGGAAAATGGCTCCAGGGTATGTCAGAGTTCTTCACCATAGCCCCTTTGATCGCAGGCCTAGAGGCCTAAGAGAAAATGGTTTCATAGATTGGGCCCAGGGTCCCCATACTGTGTGCAGCCTAGGAACTTGGTGCCTTGTGTCCCAGCCACTCCAGCCATGACTAAAAGGAGCCAAGGTACAGCTCAGACTGTTGCTTCAGAGTGTGGATGTCCTAAGCCTTGGAAGCTTCCATGTGGTTTTGACCCTGTGGGTGCACAGAAGTCAAGAACTGAGGTTCAGGTACCTCCACCTAGATTTCAGAAGATGTATGAAGACTCCTGGATGCACACATAAAAGTTTGCTGGAGGGGTGGGGCCCTCATGGTGAACCTCTGCTAGGGCAGTGCAGAAGGGAAATGTGGGGTCAGAGCTCCCACACAGAGTCCCTACTGGGGCACTGCCTAGTGGACTTGTGAAAAGAGGACCATTGTTCTCCAGATCTCAGAATATTAGATCCACCAACAGCTTGCACCATGCCCCTGGAAAAGCCACAGACTTTCAACACCAGTCCATGAAAGCAGCCAGGAGGGCAGCTATACCCTGCAGAGCCACAGGGGCAGAGTTGCTCAAGACCATGGGCACCCATCTCTTTCATTAGTGTGACCTGAATATGAGATATGGAGTCAAAGGAGTTCATTTTGAAGCTTTAAGACTTGACTGCCCTGCTGGATTTTAATCTTGCATGGGGCCTCTAGCCCCTTTGTTTTGGCCAATGTCTACCATTTGGAATGGCTGTATTTATCCAATGCCTGTACCCCTATTCTATCTAGGAAGTAGCTAACTTGCTTTTGATTTTACACACTCATAGGCAAAAGGGACTTGCCTTGTCTCAGATGAGACTTTGGACTGTGGACATTTGAGTTAATGTTGAAATGAGTTAAGACTTTGGGGGACTGTTGGGAAGGCATGATTGGTTTTGAAATGTGAAGACATGACATGTTGGAGGGGCCAGGACAGAATGATATGGTTTAGCTGTGGCCCCACCCAAATCTCATCTTGAATTTCCATGTGTGGTGGGAGGAACCAGGTGGGAGGTAAGTGAATCATGGGGGCAGGTCTTTCCCATGCTGTTCTTATGATAGTGAGTAAATCTCACAAGATCTAATGGCTATTGTAAGGGAGAGTTATCCCGCACAAGCTCTCTTATCTTGTCTGCCACCGTGTGAGATGTGTCTTTCACCTTCCACCATGATTGTGGGACCTCACCAGCCACATGGAACTGTAAGTCCAATAAAACGTCTTTCTTTTGTAAATTGCCCAGTCTCAGGTATGTTTTTATCAGCAGCATAAAAACAGAATAATATGAAGGCTTACACAGTTTAGCATGAAACCGTCTCTCTTATTATGGGTTCAAAAATACTTGATCAGAATTGAAGACAGGGTAAAGAAAACTTATGCTTTCCCCTTTTATTTCTTTTATGTTTACCTTTTTTCTTCTCCGACACTCCTGTACACAAACCATTTCCTTGTCAGCAGCATCTACAAAAGTTCCTATGCACACTAGATTCAAGTAAATTCTCTCTTAGTAGTTGACAACTCAATGATAATCTTCAATTTGGACTCAGTTAAGGCATTTTGATATACAAAACAGGAGCCAAGGTATAGAGTCAATATGTGGTTTTGTGGGCTGAATTGTGTCCCTACCCCCAAATCGATATGTTGAAGTCCTAACTCTTAGTTAAATAAGGTAATTAGGGTAGGCTCTAATCCAATATGACTGATGTCCTTAAAGGAAGAGGCAATTAGGACACAGACATGTACATGTACAGAGGAAAGACCATGTAAAGACACTAGGAAAACACAGTCATCTGCAAGCCAACCAGAGAGGCCGCAGAAGAAACAAACTCTGCCAACCCCTTGATCTCAGACTTTTAGCCTCCAGAACAGTAAGAAAATTAATTTCAATTAGTTAGCAGTACTTTGTTAAGCAGCCCTAGCAAGTAAATACTTGTGGCATAAAATTTAAAGCAGAAAAAGGAAGGAAGGAGAGAGAGGAAGGAAGGAAGGAAGGAAGGAAAGAAGGAAGGGAGGGAGGGAGGGAGGGAGACTAATAAGGAATGAAGGAATGTAGGGCAGTATAAAGTTTTATCTCTTAAGAATTTTATTCAATACCTGAACATCTGTTTTAAGGATTAAAATTAGACAAAAACCCAGAGCTGGAAAAGATATGAAGCATTTCCCTTTTTTTTTACTCATTTTTCAATTAAAGAAATGAAGGCTCAGAGACATAAAGCATCAAGTTCAATCAGTGAAAAGAAAGCTGAGTATCCAATTCTAGAAATAGAGCTTTGTTAAAAACTCTAGAGAAAAGTCCATGTCACTTCCAGGGATGTGGTGATCAGAAAGACAGAATTTGGCTGATGTCGTGGCTCATGCCTGTAACCCCAGCACTTTGGGAGGCCAAGACAGGAATTGAAGCCAGGAATTCAAAACCAGCATGGACAACAACAAAATGAGACCCAATTCAAAACAAAATAATAAAAGAAAGAAAGAAAAACAAAAGAAATAAAGGTGTTTTTGAAAATGGAGAATTTCTAAAACATCGCAGTATCAGGATCTCAGAAAAATGGCCTCACAGAGGACGGCTGATAGTCCCACTTCTTTGATACAATTTTGTCCACCAGCTAAACCCCTCTGACTTCCTACTTGTTCTTTCCTTCTGCTGATTTTCCCACCACTCCAACTTTAGAAAAAGATACACTTTTTAAATCACTTGTTTTTGAAATTTGAAATGGGAAGAGTTACATGAGGTGGTTTTGGGTAGTTGAACCCAAGGAAACCTAGTTACCCATTTTTGTGAGTGCCCACGCCAAATGACATAAATGAAACTAAGCGAACTGTAGGAGTTGTCTCACCAGCTTTAGGAAATGCAGAAGTGATTGCAGGTAAAGCTTCTCCTCTAAATCACTGTTCCAAAGGTCATAATGGGAAAGAAAATCAATATTTTTAACAACAAAAGAACGTTTTATATACTTCTTCCAAAGCTTAATATGTATGTCTGGTGAAACAAGGTCATTTGTGCCTGCTCTGCCCATTGTCTCAATTATAGCTGTTTTTGGACTTGATTCACAAAAAAGGTAAACAGGTTTGGGTTCAAAAAACAAAAAGCTCCTTTGTTTACCAGGGAATGGGAGGCTGAGGTAATACACATTTGTGAAACCCTCCCCAAGGGAGAAAATGGCAGGTTTTCCACCAAGAAATCATTGCTTTTAGAGTGATAAGTAAGGAAGTTACTCTTGCATAAGTCTATCTGTCCTGACTGGCTGTAATTTTTGTTTTTAGTTAGATCTTTTAGGTCAGATGGTATAAATCATCACATTCACTTTAATGTAATTCCGCTACAGTTTGATTTTCTGGCATATCAAATCTAAGTGTTAAAATAAATTGGAGCCAAGTTTTACATTGAAACAAAGTCATAAAACTCTACGTATTTGAAAATGAGGTGATTGCTTAACAGCTTGAAAAGACTTAGTATTGACCTTCTCTGTTGTTTCCTATAGACTAGCATTTACATTAATGTCAAAATCCAAAAATCAAAATTAAATGAGTCTAACATGAACAACATATTAATTCATATATATACATGAACACATATATATACATACACACATACATTATTGTGCCTATGTCAGGAAATGACAAATACAGAGGCAGTTCTCATCATTTGCTTTTGCAATCTTTTCTTTTTTGGTCTGTATTGTGTCTGTTTAATCAAAGTCTACTTCTGATCCCATTTCTCCCTGAACTGTTTCTCTGAATCAGACACTTTATTTTCCTTTCAAATCCAGTCTTAATTTTTTCTTCTTCTTTTTTTCTCTCTGCTTTCAGACTTCATCTTATTTTTGTTCCCAGCCAATCATTCAAAACTGTATTAAGCATCAAGTCTGCACACTAACATATAAATGATTATATACAGATATGTACATGTGCATACACAAAGACACGGAGAATCTTCAACTTGTGAGATCTCAGCTTCTAAATT
>PVKP010029915.1:0-28494 GCA_004027715.1 Plecturocebus donacophilus | reverse complement strand
ACTTTCAAGTAAACACCTCTAATATTTTTATGTTAAAATAACATTATATTACTATTATAATACAATTATATTATGGTGTGTTTGTTTTGGCTTTCTCCCAGATTTGGAGTCCGGGTTGTGTCCCTCCAATCTCAGACCTTGTGTCCTTAACTATGAGTATTTTTTGGGTTTTTGTTTGTTTTTGAGACAGAGTGTATTAGTTTGTTCTGACACTACTTTAAAAAAATACCTAAGGCCAAGCATGGTGGCTCACACCTGTAATTCCAACACTTTGGGAGGCCAAGGCAGGCAGATCACTTGAGGTCAGGAGTTCGAGACCAGCTTGGCCAACGTGGCAAAAACCTGTCTCTACTAAAAATACAAAACTTAGCCAGGTGTGGTGGTGAGCATCTGTAATCCCAGCTACTTGGGAGGCCAAGGCACAAGAATCATGAAGCCTGAACGGCTCTCATTCTGAGAAAGAGAGAGTTTTAGCTGGCAAAAAGCAGGTTGGGCCAGGTGTGGTGGGTCACGCCTGTAATCCAAGCACTTTGGAGGCCAAGGTGGGCGGATCACCTGAGGTCAGGAGTTAAAGACCAGTCTAACCAACATGGTGAAACCCTGTCTTTAAAAAAAAAAAATAACTAACTAAATAAATAAATAAAAGCAGGTTATCACACTATTCTCATCACAGTGAGTGAGTTCTCACAGAGCTAATGGTTTTCAAATGTGGCACTTACAGTGTTACAGCTCTTTTAGAATTTGTCTAGTAGGCTTTCCGGTTTTTGCTGGAAAGCCTCACCTCCCCAAAAAATGTGGCACTTCTTCATTCTCACACAAACTCTCTCCTGCCACCCTGTGAGAAGGTCCAAGCTTGCTTCCCCTTTGCCTTCTGCCATGATTGTAAGTTTTCTGAGGCCTCCCCAGCCATGCAAAACTGTGTGCCAATTAAACCTCTTTCTTTATAAATTACTCAGTCTCAGTTTTTTGTTTTTTTGGTTTTTCTTTAAAGACAGAGTTACCCAGGCGTGGTGGCTCATGCCTGTAATCCCAGCACTTTGGGAGGCTAAGGCGGGCAGATCACTTGACCCCAGGAGTTCGAGACCAGCCTGAGCAATATGGAGAAACCTCGTCTCCTCAAAATATACCACCACCACCAACAACAATTAGTTGGGCATGGTGGTGTGTGCCTGTAGTCCCAGCTACTGGGAGGCTGAGGCAGGAGAATTGCTTGATCCCTGGAGGCGGAGATTGCAGTGAGCTGAGATTGTACCACTGCACTTGAGCTTGGGCGATAAAGCGAGACTTTGTCTCAAAAAAAAAAACAGTAATACTACTTAAAGCAGCTTTGGCTCCAGTGAAGTTGCAGGTGTTACAAAGCATAATATCCCTCCAAGCCAGGCGACCCAAAAGGCTAAATCCAGAAACCAGTGTAGTGGACTGAGGAAAGCAAATGAAGGTAATTTGACATGCCATAAAGAACTGTTCAAGTGAGTGGACTCATTGTGACATGCCTGATGGATTCCAGAGAAATCAGATTTAGGTCCAATACATAATACAGGAAGTCAAGCACATGAGGGCTTGCTGTAAGATCTTGATGGGGCAGCCAGGCACAGAGGCTCACATCTGTAATCCCAGCATTCTGGGAGGCCAAGGCAGGAGGATCACCTGAGCCCAGGAGTGCTAGATTAGCCTGGGCAACATGGTGAAACTCCGCCTCTACAAAACATACAAAAAAATTAGCTGGGAATGGTGGTCTGTGCCTGTAGTCCCAGCTACTGGGGCGGCTGGGGTGGGAGGATCACCGGAGCCCCGGAAGGTTGAGGCTGTAGTAAGCCATGATCACACCACTGCACTCCACCCTGGGTGACAGAGTAAGACCCTGTCTAATAACAATGACAACAAAATCTCAGTGGGATCCAGCATGGTGGCTCACGCCTGTAATCCCAGTGCTTTAGATGACTGGGATGGGGGATCTTGCCTGAGGCCAGACCAGCCTGAGCTACATGGACTTGTCTCTACAAAAACTTAAAAAATTAGTCAGGTGTAGGCCAGGAACTCCACCTCCCATTAGATCAGCTGCAGCGTTAGAGTCTCACAGGAGTGAACACTGTGCATTGGAGGGTTCTAAGTTGTCACTCCTTATGACAATCTAGTGCTTGATGATCTGTCACTGTCTCCCATCCCCCCAGATGGGACTGTCTAGTTGTAGGAAAACAAGCTAGGGCTCCCACTGATTCTACATTATGGCGAGTTGTATAACTATTTGATTATATATTACAATGTAACTAATATAAAGTGTTACATTTATATTATAAAATATAATAATAAATGTGATTCACTTGAATCATCCCAGGACAAACCTCCTATCCCTGGCTGTGGAAAAATTGTTTTCTACGAAATTGGTCCCTAGTGCCAAAAGGATTGGGGACTGCTGCTCTGTAAGATCCCAGGCCAGGTGCAGTGGCTCATGCCTGTAATCCTAGCACTGTGGGAGGCTGAGGCAGGTGGATCACCCGAGATCAGGAGTTCGAGACCAGCCTGACCAACATGGTGAAACCCTGTCTCTATTAAAAATACAAAATTAGCTGAGTGTGGTGGCAGGCACCTGTAATCCCAGCTACTCAGGAGGCTGAGACAGGAGAATCACTTGAACCTGGGAGGCAGAGGTTGCAGTGAGCCGTGACTGAGCCACTGCACTCCAGCCTGGGCAACAAAGAGCAAAACTCCGTCAAAAAAAAAAAAAAATCCCATTCCACTGGTTGTAAAAATAATGACTTCCTTGCATTGTACCTTGAAGTAAAGGTTATTTGTTGTTAGGATGAGGATCAAACAGTTCATCTTTACCCAGGGCCAGACAAGTGCTAAGTCTCCCAAGACATTACCTGTGATCATTTGGTTGTTGAGTCAAACTTGCAAAAGTTAAGTATGATCAAGTAGAGGCTGTAAAAGGACCTGGGGGAGCAGGATAGAAAGTAGACTGCATACAACCTTCAAAAAGGAAGCCTCTTATAGCATCAGTAACATAGCCTTCCGTCAGGCCTCTATGTGCAAGCCTAAACCCAGGAAGTCTGAAGTCCTGCCTGCCTCGGTTGATCATCCTCCAGCCCCCGCCTGCCTTAGCATTATCCCTGATGGCCCAGCAGAACTTCCCCCGGTTAAGATGGCTCACCCCACCCTGCCATCCTAAGTGTTCTTATGATAATGTGAATACTCCTCACCCCACCCTACCATCTTAACTACTCTGATGCCTTACCCCACCCACCATTGTAACTGAATTTATGGTAATATATACTCCTTGCCCCTACCCCCACCACTGTAACTGATCTTACTCAGTAACTTTCCATTGCCCACCACAAACCTATCCCACCGCCCTTCCCTAACGCCCTTTACGGCCTCAGTCCATCTGCACCCAGGTGAATAAACAGCCATGTTGCTCACACAAAGCCTCTTTGTGGGGGGGGGCGGTCTCTTCATTCAAAGCGTGCGTTTTTAACAGTCGGGAGTTTGAGACCAGCCTGACCAACGTGTAGAAACCCCATCTCTTCTAAAAAATACAAAATTAGCTGAGCGTGGTGGCACATGCCTGTAATCCCAGCTACTTGGGAGGCTGAGGCAGGAGAATCGATTGAACCCAGGAGGTGGAGGTTGCGGTCAGCTGAGATTGCACCAATGCACTCCAGCCTGGGCAACGACAGCGAAACTCTGTCTCAAAAAAAAAAAAAAAATTAGGCTGACCTTTCTGTGTTTCTTGATTCCAGTGACAGAGGGCTCTCATGCCTGGGCCTTATGCCAAAAAGAATAGTATAAAAAGATCAGGGTCAGCAGGACAGTGGCCATGGAAGTTGGAATCTGCTAAGGAGTGTGTAACAACTCACCTGCCAGGAAAAAAAAAAAAAAAAGTCAGGTCCCAGACTATGCTGAAGCTCCATAAGACCTCTCCTTCTCTGTGCACGAACCAGTGGCTGACTCTGGAGCCCAGGCTGTTGCTTCCTGATTTGGTGATGAATCCTCCATCGTCTGGTGAGTGTATGTATTCTGATTGTTTTTTTTCCTCACTGCTATTTGCTCAATGCACCTTCTATTTTATACTTAAACAAACCCAAAGTAGTTTAAAATCTGCACTTGTGTGTGAGTGTTGTGTGTTTGCTTTTACCTGTGCGCTCCCTGCATATAACACGTCTCCACAAAAACTACAAAAAAAAAAAAAAAATTAGCCGAGTATCGTGCAGGTGCCTATAATCCCAGTTACTTGGGAGGCTGAGGCACGAGAATCACTTAAACCTGGGAAACAGAGGTTAAAGGGAACTGAGATGGCGCCACTGCACTCCAACCTCAGCAAGAGAGTGAGACACTGTCTCACAAAACAGTAATAGCAACAAAAACTAGCCAGGGGCGTGGTGGTGTGCACCTGTACTCCCAGCTGCTCAGAAGGCTGGGGCATGAGAATCACTTTGAACCCAGGAAGCAGAGGTGGTAGTAAGTTGAGATCACGCCACTGCACTCCAGTCTGAGCGAGAGAGACTCTGTCTCACACACACACACATACATACACAAATTCTATATGTGTGTATATTTGACAGATCTTGAAGAAAGCTGCAGAAGGCACTTGTTAAAATGTTAGCTAGCACTGGTTATCTCTAAGATATGAGGAAGAAGGATGGTGACCTCTTTTAGAGGATTCTGTACTTATAGGGAATGACTTAGCTTTTATAGGAATCTTTGGATTCCCTTACCTTAAAAAAAAATTAGTTTTGTCATTAAAATTAACAAAAATATTAACTTTGGTAGGTAAAAGATGACTAAATTTTTCTTAACCTACCCAAAAGCACCTCATACAATAAATCAATAAATATTCTATAAATATTTGTGAAAGGAGAAACAGAAGGGAAGGAGGAACAGGTTTAGTTAAGTATGTTTGGTAGCAATAAAAAACCATTAATAGTGAAGAGGGAGACCCAGGCATCTCATATCAACTTCCCCTTTTCATTCCTAAGACTGTAAACTGGAACCTTTTCATATGTAATTCCCAAGACTGTAAACCAAAACCTTTTTCATATGTAATTCCTGAGACTGTAAACCGAAACCCTTTTCATATGTTAAGCTATAAACCTAAGATTCTTCCACGTGTAACATCTAAAGTATAAGCCTATATAAAAACGGAACCTCCCTTTGTTAGGGCAGCTTGGCTGTTAGGCAGCCATGCCACCTTGCTCCCCGCCGAATAAATCCTCCTTCCTCCTGTATTCGGTGTCCGAGAGATCCGTTTCCCACAGCCACTGCTGCTACAATAGCAATGCTGAAACACTAGAGGACCTTTAAAAAACAGTGGATGGGAGGGAAAAAGACACTTGATCAAGGTGGCAAAATAAAATGGGAAAAAGTGAAAAAAGCAAAGTCTATAATAAATAATAGACACCAATAAAAGGGATAAGGTCAACATTGCAGTTGTTTGAATAAATGTAAAAATGTTGAATTTACCTATCAAAGAAAAATAACTTCATATTGGCTGTAAAACTCAGCTAGCTGTTAATCATCTAATTCAGCTAAGAGATGTTGTTCACCTGCTAAAACACTTAAAACAGAGTGAACATCTAGGCCTGGCGTGGTGGCTCGCGCCTGTAATTCCAGCACTTTTTAAGGCCAAGGCAGGCAGATCACCTAAGGTCAGGAGTTGGAGACCAGCCTGGCCAATATGGTGAAACTCCATCTGTACTAAAAATACCAAAATTAGCTGGGTAATCCCAGCTACTCGGGAGGCTGAGACAGGAGAATCACTTGAACCCAGGAGGCAGAGGTTGCAGTGAGCCAAGATCGTGCCACTGCACTCCAGCCGGTGATAGAGTAAGACTCCATACAAAAGAAAAAAAAACAAAGTGAACATCTAACAACGAAAATTTTATTCACAATCTACAAATATTAAAATATTTCAGAATATCAAAATATTTCAGAATATATCTAACAAGACATGTGCAAGATGTGTATGAAAAATGCTATAGGAGCCAGGTGCAGTGGCTCACGCCTGTATTCCCAGCACTTTGGGAGGCCAAGGTGGGTGGATCACTTAAGGTTAGGAGTTAGAGACTAGCCTGACCAATATGGTGAAACCCCATCTCTACTAAAAATATGAAAATTAGCCGGGTATGGTGGCGTGCGCTTGTAGTTCCAGCTTCTTAGGAGGCTGAGACAGGAGAATTGCTTGAACCTGGGGTGCAGAAGTTGCAGTGAGCCTAGATCACCCCACTGCACTGCAGTCTGGGAGAGGTGCAGCCTGGGAGACAGAGTGATATTCCGTCTCAGGAAAAAAAAAAGAAAAATGCTATAGGGCTGGGTGCGGTGGTCCACGCCTATAATTCCATCACTTGGGGAGGTTGAAATGGGAGGATCCCTTGAGCCTAGGAGTTCCTGACCAGCCTTAGCCACATAATGGAGACCCTTTCTCTACAAAATCTTAATAAAATTAGCTAGGCGGAGGGTGAGGCTGCAGTGAGCTGTGACTGTACCATTGCACTCCAGGCAAAAAAGGAAGACAAGACCCTGTCTCAAAAAAAAAAAAAGTAAAACTATATATTCTACTGATTATTTTCCTATTGCTGTGGTAGTAAATAACCACAATCTTAGTGGCTTAAAACAACTCAAATTTAATATCTCACAGTTTTTTTTTTTTTTGCGTTGGCATTTTGCTCTTGTTGCCCAAGCTGGATCAGTCAAGGTGTCAGCCACATTTTGTTTCTTTTTGCAGGCTCTGTGGAAGATCCCCAAAACTTGTGTATCCAGGTGTTTGGCCAAATTCAGTTCTATGATGTAGGATTGAGGTCTGTTTCCTGGCGGTCAGCTGTAAGCCACCATTACCTCCTAAAGTTCTCTCTTTGCCCTTGTACAAAAGCCCCTACATTTCAGAGGCAGCAGCAGGGCGAGGAATTTTTCTCATGCTTTGACTCTCTCCTGAGATTAGATTGGGTCCACCCAGATACTTCAGGATAATCCCATCTCCAGGTCATTAACCTTAATTACATCTGCATAATTCCTTTTGCCACCCTAACGTAACATATTCACAGGTTCCAGGAAATTAAGGCATGGACACATTTGAGAGGCCATTGGTTTGCTTACCATAATGAAGGACATAAACAAAAAAACGACTTAAATGGCACATTCAAAACTTGTCACATTCGGCTGGACACAGTGGCCCACGCTTGTAACCCCAGCACTTTGGGAGGCCAAGGTGGGTGGATCACCTGAGATCAGGAGTTGGAGACCAGCCTGGCCAATATGGCAAAATGCCATCTATATTAAAAATACAAAAATCAGCCGGACATGGTGGCACACAGCTATAATTCCAGCTACTCAGGAGGCTGAGACAAGAAAATTGCTTAAACCTGGGAGGCAGAGGTTGCGGTGAGCCAAGATCACACCATTGTATTCTAGCCTGAGCAACAGAGCAAGACTCTGTTTCAAAAGAAAAAAAAAGGTGGGGCAGGGGGCTGGGCACAGTGGCTCATGCCTGTAATCCCAGCACTTTGGGAGGCCAAGGCGGGTGGATCATGAGGTCAAGAGATCGAGACCGCCCTGGCCAACATGGTGAAACCTGGTCTCTACTAAAATACAAAAATTTTAGTAACCTTAACCCTAGGGTGTCAAAACACCACCTTCCCATCTGTTGCTACAAGTCACTCATCCCTCATCATCCCCTTAAAACCTAACCACCCTTACCCTGCCCAGCCCCAGTACCCCATCCCACAACAGGCTTTAAAAGGTGTAAGCCTGTTATCACCTGTCTATTGCAACACGGCCTTTTAATTCACCCTCCTGCTTCTCAGCGTCTGTCAAAGGGGTATCGAGTATCCCCTTCCAAAGCCCAAATTTCTTCCCCGTTATACTCTTTCATCAGCATACACGAGCTCTCCCTGCCAAATGTATCCAGTTAATTTCCCAAACCCCAACCCCATCCACCAGACAACAGCTTCTCTCCTTCAAGGGTGTGGTTGCTACACCTCTGGATACCAGGTTTTGCTATTCTAAGCCATTGTATAAACTCACTAAAGAAAACTTATCAATTAGCCGGGCATGGCAGTGGGCACCTGTAATCCCAGCTACTAGGGAGGCTGAGGCAGGAGAATCGCTTGAACCTAGGTGGCGGAGGTTGCAGTGAGCAGAGATCATGCCATTACACTACAGCCTGGGCAACAAGAGCGAAACTCCGTCTCAAAAAAAAAAAAAAAAAGAAAAGAAAACTTATCCAACCCTATTAATCCTAAATCCTTTCCTCACTCCTTTTGCTCCTTAAAAATAGCCCTAAAAACTGCTCCCTCCCTAGCTCTCCCCAACTTGTCTCAACACTTTTCATTATATACTGCAAAAATCCAGGGCTTTGCGGTTGGGATTCTTACACAGGAGCCAGGCCCACGACCTGTAGGCTTTTTATCCACACAACTTAACCTAAACTAACAGTCCTGGGCTGGCCCTCATGACCAACTGCTGCCCTAATACTTTTAAAATCCCTCAAAATTACAGGCTATGCTCCATTTACCCTCTAGCTCTCAAAACCTTTTTAAAGAGAAAAAAAGTTTTCTCTTTACACCTCACACACTTGCATTCAGCCTCTCGCCTTCTCCACCTTTACGCAGTCGCCCCTACTACTTAAACCACACCTCAAAAAGTCTGTTTCTATTATTTTCTGTCTAAACGTGCTCAAATTCACTGTACTCATTTACTTTTACATGCCCTGCTTTTGTTTAAGTTGCCGGTTTACACTTTTCCTCCAGGCAATTACAGCTAATATTTCACTCTTAATCTGGCTCCCATTCTCTGGTCATACCCCGCTACAACCTTTAACAGCAGCCGCCCTTGCTGATTCCCTTGGCATTCAGGTCCAAAGCAGGGGTGGGGAGGCGATTAGCCAAGGCAAGCAGGACTTCAGGCTCGAAGCTTGCATATAGAGACCTGACACTTTATAAAAATTGTTTGAAATGCATCCCATTTGTAGATCCCTAGAAGTAAAATAGTCACCTTTGTTTACACTCTTACACCAAGCAGTTTTTGGAAGAGATAATCTCAGACTTCATTCTTACTCCTAAAGGTCAGTTGTCTTTGTCTCGAGCTAGTCAAAACATATAAGTAAAACACCTTGTCCACGTTAATACTGCATTCCCAGGGATCTTGGGGTGTCCGGGGAAGGGGCGGTCTTCTTCCTGGCGGGGTGTGGATGCGGTCGCTTTCTCCAGGCGCTGCGGGACCAGGACAGGAGGAAGAAGCCAAGAAGGGTACATGGACGCTCAACTCGGATCTGCGGCTTGCCGGTGGGTGGCAGCCACGACCCAGTGGGCACCACCCACTCAGACAGCCAGGGATCCAAGCCCTCACCATCCTGCAGCCCTTCCTTTCCTTGCCCCACCCCCCACCCGGCACTAACATCCAGCCCCGCCCGTGCAGTAAGGCCAGAGCCTGGTGTAGCGCCCCGCGGGGATATTCCATCTTTAAAATTTTCTAGTGAGCCGGTGGATCATGCAATTATCTCAAATAGGAAAAACAAACAAACAAACAACAACAACAACAACAAAACCAAAGGCGACGGGACACCCGGATGTACCAAGCACCGCCCTCTGGAGCCCCACTGCACCTGCGCACCCTGTAGGCGTTGGCGCGAGGCACGGGGCGGGGCTTGGGGAGGGAGGAGGCTGGGCGGTGATTGGGCGAGAGGAGAGCCACGCCCACCGCAGCACCATCTCTGCGCGTGCGCCGGGGAGGAGCTTCTGGTACTTTCGGCACACTTGAGGTGGCCTCTCAGTGCGCGTCCGGACGTCGGGTGTGGAGGTTGTGGAATTCGTTCTTCGAGAGTAGTCACGAAAAGCCCCTTTTCGTCCTACATTCCGAAAGGAAGGCGTCTGTTGGGCCTTTCAGTCGTGAGGGAGGCGTCGACAGCCTGCGGTAAGTTTTCTGCCGACAGGGTCGACCTCGCAGTGGTCGCTCAGGAGTGAGGGTCATGAGACGTGCTGGGCCCCCCATCTGGGGAAGGCAGCGTTTCAATTCTAACCCCGAACGGAGTTTTTAGGGCTCGGTTCCCTTCGCGGCGCCACTGCCTGCGCGTTGGCTCCGCCTCTGGGAGGGCGTCCTGCTGTGGCTTCCGGGCGGCCAGGCTCCTGCTTCCCGGATTCGACTTTTTTTTTCTCTTGGTTTTTTAGGAAGTCCAGAGTTGAGGCTTGTGGGATATTTTCCCGAGAAAGCGCAGGGTAAAGCCGCAGGTGAAGATGTCCAACTACGTGAACGACATGTGGCCGGGCCCGCCGCAGACGGATTCGCCCTCGACCTCGCGGTCCGGCGGGTCCAGCCGGCTGTCGTCGCGGTCTAGGAGCCGCTCTTTTCCCAGAAGCTCTCGGTCCCATTCCCGCGACTCGAGTCGGTTTTCGTCCAGGAGTCGGAGCCGGAGGAGCCGGTCAAGGTCCCGTTCCAGAAGGCGCCACCAGCGGAAGTACAGGCACCACTCGCGGTCATACTCGCGGAGCGGGTCGCGATCCCGCAGCCGCCGGTACCGAGAGAGGCGCTACGGGCGCTGCTACCGGTCTCCTTCGCGGTACCGGTCTCGGTCCCGTTCCCGAAGCAGTTCGCGCTCTCGGGGAAGGTCGTACTACCGAAGGGCGTACGCGACCTCCCGGGGGCGGCGCTACTACGGCTTCGGTCGCACCGTGTACCCAGAGGATTACGGCAGATGGAGGGACAGATCCAGGACGAGGTCGCGGAGCAGAACCCCCTTTCGCTTAAGTGAAAAAGGTGCGTCACTTATCTTTCCATTTTTGGTAGTCAAGGGCGACAGTATAAAAGGAGGCTAGGGAACCAAAATTGCCTTGTAGTTTCAGTATTCCTTTAGTTCCCTAAATATTTTTCACTGGAGGAAAGGAGGAGGACATTATCTGTATGTAAATGGACAGCATTCTTTCCCTTTAGGGTTAAAGTTCAACTGGATGTTAAATGGCCCAGAAGGGATGGAACCTATTTTCCTAGTGGCCGACTGTTCTAGTTCTAGGTGGAGCCTTCTAAACGTTATGATTAAGTTAAAGCTTATAAGTTAATTATTGATTGGGAAAGAACAATATCAAAACACGCCTTTTTTTAGTAGACGTTATTCTTGAACAAAACTAAATTGTCCAGTATCTTAAATGACTTACCAGGCCGGGGTGGCTAGTGCCTGTAATACCAGCATTTGGGGAAGGGAGGTGGGAGGTCACTTGAGGCCAGGCGTTCCAGACCAGCCTGGCCAACGTAGTGGAGACCCTGTCTCTACTAAAAATACAAACTTTTAGCCAGGAGTGGTGGTAAAAATACACTTTAGAAGTGTATCAGTATTGGTTCAGTAGTTGTGATAATTGTACCATATAAAGAATCTATTGCAGAAAACCCCGGTTTTCAGAAATGCGCGTTTGAAGAGAAAGCAAAATAATAATGACGTTGACTATTAACTAGAGAAAATTAACGTACAACGAGAAAAACAAGACAAAATAACAGGACGTTCAGGCCTTTGGTCAGGAAAACTGAAATTGAGATAATTTAAGAATTTTATTCTTTTAAAGCAGAGGTAGAGAATAGAATTTTCAGTGAATGAAGTTACACAGTTACCCCTCCGTTTCCTCGGGGTATCGGTTGCAGGACCAATATGGAACCTCCGGACACTTGAGGTTTCCAGCCTCTAAAATGCTGTAGTACTTTGCATTTAGTAGGAGGAAAACATCCAAGTATAAGTGGACGAACACAGCTCAAACCAGGGCAGCCTTACTTTACATGTTATAAAACAAATGACTTAACATATTTAATATCAGAAAATAACATCTTATTTTGTAATTCTGAGTTCTCGGGGGGAAATAACTACCAGGTTAATGAGTATTTAAATTTATTTTTATTTTTAGATCGAATGGAGCTGTTAGAAATAGCAAAAGCCAATGCAGCGAAAGCTTTAGGAACAACCAACATTGAATTGCCAGCTAGTCTCAGAACTGTTCCTGTAGCCAAAGAAACAAGCCGTGGAACAGGTTTATCAAGTAACGGTGGAAAGCCTGAAGTAAGTATCTAGGTTTGTCCTAAAAAAACCTTTAGAAAGCCACTGTCAAATCTGATTACCTTGACTATACTTTTTGGGAAGTCTAACTATATATGTAAACCGTTGAATTCAGAGTAGCAGATCTGAAGATAGGCAAAGCCATACCCATGAAAGTGGAGATTAATGAACTTAATTGGCCGTGTATGGTACCTCATGCCTGTAATGAGGCAGATAGCTTGAGTCCAGGGGTTCAAGACCAGCCTGGGCGACGTGGCTGTGTCTTTACAAAAAATACAAAAATGGTGGTGCATGCCTGTAGTCTCAGCTGTTTGGGAAGATGTTTGAGCCCAGGATGCAAGGTTGCACCATTGCACTCCAGCCTGGGCAGCAGAGCGAGACCCAGTGTGAAAAAAAAATTTTGTTTTATTTTTTTTTCAGTTAACGCAGTACTGCTAGTCTCAACGTTAATATATTGTAGCTGGTACTTTCGTGATTTCTGTTGCCAGTTTTTTTAAGTTAGTCTTTAGAGTATTTGTAGCTTTCATTTGCAGCATTATGTTCCCACAAAGTTTTTACTCAGCATATACAGTATAGTTTATCTGCTTTATTTCTGTCTTATAGAAATCATGAATGTGGTCTGCAGACATTGATGAAGAAAATCTGTTGGTAATTGATACATGGGCTAAAGCATCAGGTTTAACTTGAAGTTATGTTCACACATTGAAAGCTTAGTTCTTTTTGTTGATAGATCCATGTGCATGCTAGAATTTGGAGCAGGTACCATTTGCCTAAAGTATTAAAGTCAATTTTTAAATTAAGTAAAGGTACACATTGTAATGGTGGGGCATCTGTGAAATAGATGTCCCTTTCATAATATATGCAATATATTCCAGATGTTTTGAGAGATTACAGAAGAGGAGGCCTGCTTCACTTGCAGATAAGTTTATTATAATTATCCAGAAATGTGCAGGATGTGCATTAGCAAATTGCACTGTACTTGTAAGTTACAAAGATACTGTGTCTAGGCTGGGTGGCTCACGCCTGTAATCCCAGCACTTTGGGAGGCCAAGGTGGGTGGATCACCTGAGGTCAGGAGTTTGAGACCAGCCTAGCCAACATGGCAAAACCTTGTCTCTACTAAAAATACAAAGATTGCAGCCAGGTGCAGTGGCTCCCGCCTGTAATTCCAACACATTGGGGAGGCCAAGGCAGGTGGATCACGGGGTCAAGAGATCGAGACCATCCTGGCCAACATCGTGAAACTCCATCTCTGCTAAAAATACAAAAACTAGCTGGGTGTGGCAGCACGTGCCTGTTATCCCAGCTATTTGGGAGGTTGAGGCAGGAGAATAGCTTGAACCTGGGAGGCAGAATTTGCAGTGAGCCACATTGCACCACTGCACTCCAGCCTTGGGACGGAGTGAAACTCCCTCTTAAGACCAAAACAGAAACCAAAAATTAGCTGGGCGTGGTGTGTGGAGGCTGAGGTGGGAGATTCACTTGAACCCAGTAAGTGGAGGTTGCAGTGAGCCGAGATCATGCCACTGTACTCCAGCCTGGGCAGCAGGGCAGAGCGAAACTTTGTCTCAGGAAAAAAAGATTCTACTATATCTAAATGAACCTGTAATTGGGCCCAGATGTGAGTATGCTCAGTATTAATAGACAAGGTCTGTCTTGTTTGTTCAGACCATTAGGTGCCCAACTGGCAAATGCCTTTTTCTTAAAACTAGGTATTTTCTGTTGTGGCTTTACTTTTCAAAAGTTAACTTGATTCAACCTGAGAAAACTGATTTAAAATTTTTTTTTTTTTTGAATCATAGGGAAGGTTTAATTTAAAAAAAATAAAAGCCTGTTTTTTAAATAAATTTGCCAGCAAGGAAATAAAATAATTATGGGAAGAGTATCTTAAGCCTATTAAATCAGCTTTGTTAAGGGGAAAACTCAGTTGCTATTTAGGCTGTTAAATATATGGTTAGATCCAACTTGATTTTTGTGTCTACAACTAAATTTTGTATACAATTAGGCTATTTTTTAATACTGTACTTAGAAACCAAGGTTATGTGTTTTAAAATTATACTTTTTCTTAACCTGTCTAGCTGTCGGAAAAGGTAACAGAAGATGGAACTAGAAATCCCAATGAAAAATCTTCCCAGCAAAGAAGCATAGCTTTTAGCTCTAATGTAAGTATGTCCAAGCATTGATCACTCAAAAATTGGATTTAGGATGCATTTGCAACTTTGTGTTTTATCTCCGTAGTGATAATTGGGGGACTATTGACACTTTAAATAGAATGAAAATATTTGTTTTTGAGCCACTTTTACAAGTAACCATTATAATGGGTTCATACTGTATCTTTCACATGAGTTTTGATATTTTGCCATTGTTTTAAGTAGCCCCCACTTTGTTTATTTTGAAATATTTTAAAGGTAAATCTTTAGAATACTCCTTAATCAGAATGTTTTAAAACATTTGAGAGTTTCAAAAACGCCTCAAAATCTTTATACCATGTATATCTCTGTCTCCCCACTACCCCAGTATCTTCACTTTACGGTTTGAATCACGCTATAATTAAGGCTCACACTGCATTTGGTTGATAATGTCTCTAAGGCCCATACATGGGATTATTTAATGTATTTTTTGTGGAAAAAAATATGTACAATATATGTGTTTGGAAAGCTAACTGAATTTGTTTTCTTACAGAATTCTGTAGCAAAGCCTATACAGAAATCAGCTAAAGCTGCCACAGAAGAGACATCTTTAAGATCACCAAAAATAGATCAGAAAAAAAGTCCATATGGACTGTGGATACCTGTCTAAAAGGAGAACAACTAATGGCTAAGTTTGCATGAAAACTGCACTTTAATGCAAGTTAGTGTTTCTGGCATTATCCCAGCCCTTTGAGCCATTTAAGGGTAACCGTGCATTTAAAAAGCAACACAAAAAGATGTTAAATACTTAATACTCAAATATTAACCTTTTAGGTTTCTCTTGCAGATATGAGATAGCACAAATGGACCAAAGGTTATGCACAGGTGGGAGTCTTTTGTATATAGTTGTAAATAGTATTGGTTATGTAAAAGTGAAATTTTTTAGACACAGTACTGAACTGTATTGCTGTTCTTATATTTAATAAATTTCTTGTTTTCATACTTAAAAGTCTTTGTCGTATATATATTACCTAATGAGTCTTTACAAGGAGGCATCTGTTGATTAAAGCCTTATTAATCCCACGTCCAAGGCTGAGTGGCCCTACCTGGGATTTTGAGGACTGCTGAATCTCAAGTCTGTACCTAAACCTGCTGAATTTGAAACTGAATTTTAACAGTCTTCCCAATTGAGGTCAATACTTAAACTTTAAAAATTGCTTAAACTCTTAATTTGAAATTTCTTAGTGCTACTGTGACTGGGAAGGATCTTTATTAAGCACAAAAAAAATTTAAGTGGGTATTACACTTAAGAACTGGAAAGTCTAGACAGCTGGTCTAAATAGACTGATTTTTATGGGTAAATAGACTAATGTTTAGAGGTGGGGTCTTTGCTCCATCACCCAGGCTGGAGTGCAGTAGAATAGCCACAGCTCACTGCAACATTGAACTCCAGGGCTCAGGCAATCCTGCTTCAGCCTCTACCATGCAGGCTTATGCAATCATACCTGGTTTTTTTTTTTTTTGGTAGAGATGAGTGGGGTCTGTATATTACCTAGGCTGGTGTCGAACTCTGGCTTCCAGCAATCCTGCTTTGGCCCTAAAGCGTAGGGATTACAGACCTGAGCCACTGCCTGGCCTAAAATAATAGTTTGATCAAATGTTTTAACTTGCTTTCAAGGATATTTGGTTTTTGAAGGATGGCATTTTACGGAATGCCATTAGAGATCAGTCTCCATGGGTTTGTTCCCATAAATGGACCTGGGCTGTACAATGGAGCATGGAACAGGAAAGCCCCTGTAATTGTGACCACTTCTGGGGAAGAGGAACCATGGTGAATTTCCAGTAGCTATTGTCACCCTCCTTTCACTACATAGTTTGCAAAAAAAAAAAACTGGCATCCTACCTCTGAAGCTCCCAAGTTCAACTCTAGGTCAAGCCAGATGTACCACAAATTTTTAGACGACAATGACTCGCGTGTTTGTAGCTAAGAATTTTAAGTCCAGTAGGCTTCACACATTAAACAGAAGACAAGTGAATAATAAACAGATAAATGTGAAAACATACATATTAGAACACTTCTTTACAAATCTGAGCCGGCCTCGAGGCTATGCATCCATTTCTGGTGCAGCGGCCGGGATTTGCACGGTCTCCGTTCGTGCTTCTGGGCGCCGTGAGGAGTCTTCAGGCCGGGGGACTCGGCTTCTCGGACAACCCTGGCTGAGGGCCTCCGCCGTCGACCTAGTCTCACTGTCTGCGCCTCCCTCTCCCCCGGCATCGCCTCCTTCTGTAGGACAGACCTAGCCGCAAACGCCTCAGCTCGCCATCCCCGGGCAAAGGCCTGCCACCCATCTTAGCCATAGTCTCCGCCATCCCCCGGCAACGCTTCCCCCTGACTTTCGGTAACAACTGCGACCCCGGGGCTCACTTTTGGCTACCAGGCCGCCGCGCTTCTCCGGAGGTAACCCGGCCCTTCCTGGGGGGAGCTCTAGAGCAGAGAAGGCAATCCCCGCCCCCGGCAGCCCTGGGTTGTGTCCGATTGGGCCAGGCCTGTGGGCAGGCGCATTGGGTAGAGAGACCTGGACCTGTGCGGGAGACGCGAGGATGCTGAGAGCAAGGATCTCAGCCTGGGTGACAGACCTTATCTCAAAAACAAAACAAAACAAAATAAAAACCTGGAGGCAGACGTGTCCCCCTCCTTCCTCAGATTTCCTTAAACACCTTTCTTCAGGGAAGCCGGCTGACAACTTGAAAAGTCAGTTTCCCCTGTTACAGCTCTTCATACATTTTCTTCTTTGCAGCACTTAACATAAACGCTATCAAGTAAGTGTGGAACTGCTTGTTTAATGTAGCTTTTTTTTTTTTTTTTTGAGAGATCTTGCTCAGTGGGTCCAGGCTGAAGTGCAGTGGTGTGATCTAAGCTTACTACAACCTACAACCTCTGCCTCCCGGGTTCAAGCGATTCTCCTGCCTCAGCCTTCTGAGTAGCTGAAATTACAGAGGCCCGCCACCATGCCTAAGTTTTGTATTTTTAGTAGAGACCAGGCTGGTCTGGCACTCCTGACCTCAAGTGATCCGCCCACTTTGGCATTCCAAAGTGTTGGAATTACAGGCGTGAGCCACTGGACCCTGCCTAATGTAGTTAATTTAAATGGGACGTTTCTTAACCTCTAATAAAATGTCAAATATTTGGCCAGGCACGGTGGCTTACTCCTGTAATCCCAGCACTTTGGGAGACTGAGGTGGAAGGATTACCTGAGCCCATGAGTTCAAGACCAGCCTAGGCAACAGAGCAAGACCCAGTCTCTACCTCCAATCCTGCAACTCCCCCAAAATTGATATATTAGCTGGGCATGGTGGCATGTGCCTGTAGTTGCAGCTACTTGGGAGGCTGAGGTGGGAGGATCCTCTAGGAGAGGAAGGTTGCAGTGAGTCAAGGTTGTGCTACTACACTCCAGCCTGGGCAACAGAGCAAGACCTTGTCTCAAAAAAGTAACAAATAAAAAAAGCAAATGTAGCAGAGTAACAGGTTTTTTTTTTTTTTTCTGTTATAGATTATTTGATAGAACAATCTTACAGGTATTTACATTCTTTAAGAATATAAAAATGTCAATTATAAACTAGGCATAGTGGCTCATGCCTGTAATCCCAGCTACTCAGGAGGAAGAAGCTGAGGATGGAGGATCACTTGAGGCCAGGAGTTCGAGACAAGCCTTGGTAACATAGTGAGACCCTGTGTCTTTTTTTTTTTTTTTTTTTGAGAGACGGAGTCTTGCTCTGTCGCCTAGGCTGGAGTGAAATTGCACGGTCTCGGCTCACTGCAACCTCTGCCTCCTAGGTTCAAGTGAGTCTCCCACCTCAGCTTCTTGAGTAGCTGGGACTACAGGTGCATGCTACCACACCTGGCTAATTTTTGTATTTTTAGTAGAGACGGGGTTTCACTATCTTGGCCAGGCTGGTCTCGAACTCCTGATCTCGTGATCCACCTGCCTCGGCCTCCCAAAGTGCTGGGATTACAGGCATGAGCCACCATGCCCGACCGACCCTGTCTCTTAAAAATAAAGTCAAATTATAAAATTATTTTTAGTGAGATCACATCAGAATTACAGGTTTTGAAAGTCATGTTACTAGGCTTACATACTCTAAGTAATTAGAGAGTGCTTAATAAAGGGACTGCTTACAAAGTTGCAGACTCTAAGAAAAACCAACCAAAGAGTGAAGCATGCCAGGGATAGCAATAGGGGGATCCATCACTACTACTGTCCCTAAAGAGGCAAAAGAAGGCAGCAGCTATGGGAACCCAGAAGGTATAGGGATAAAAGTCTTTTTTTTTTTTTTTAATAGAGACGGGGTCTTGCTATGTTGCCCAGGCTGGAGTGCAGTGGCTATTCACAGGCTCGATCCCACTACTGATCAGCATGGGAGTTTTGACCTGCTCTGTTTCCGACCTGGGCCAGTTCACCCCTCCTTAGGCAACCTGGTGGTCCCCTGCTTCCGGGAGGTCACCACATTGATACCGAACTTAGTGCGGACACCCGATCAGCAATAGTGCACTATAGCCCAGAACTCCTGGGCTCAAGCGATCCTCCCATCTCAGCCTCCCGAGTAGCTGGGACTACAGGCACACGCCAGGGCGCCCGGTGGGATAAAAGTCTTTAGACAGAATTGGTGACTACAGATATATACCAAATCCATAATCAAGCCAGGGAATAAACACCTTGACCTCATTTCTTCCAAACCTCTGCTCTTCTGTAGGTACCATGCATTGGCAGGACCCAAGAAGGTAGAGGGCAAGACTTTACTGATGCAGTCCATTCAGGCCAGCACTCAGGGGCACAGAACATGGAGACCAGTGAAGAGTAGTACTAACAGGGCAGATAGAAAATATCTAGCACAATTTTTTTTCAACAGAACATGGCAACAATTAAAAAAATTGGAGTCCCATTTTTTTTTCTTTTTCCTTTTTTTTATGACTCAGTTCCAGTGAAAAAAATTGGAGTCTTATAATAAATCTGTTCAAATTATATTTATACATAGTTATTAACAAAGAATAGAACAAGTGATATGTCTAATTGAATTTTTCTAGATGCCGGAAGATCTTCCATCCTATGTGCTATTCTTACAACGTGACATTGGCACTCCTTCCATCTAGAAGTAGTCTGTGTCCCTAATCCTTGAGTCTGTGACTATGGAGGGAGTGACACTATGTGAATTCTGAGACTAAATCATAAAAAGTAAAATAGATTCCACCTAGTTCTCTTGGGATACTTGTTCTTAAAATCCAGCCACCATGCTTTGAGGAATTCCAGGCCAATGCAGAGGCCAGGTGTGGGTGTTTAGGCAGACAGCCAACATCAACCACCAGACTTCTGAGTGAGGAAACCTGCACAATGATTCCAGCCCCAGACCCTAATCTGACTGCAACTGCATGAGAGACCCTGTGCGAGAACCACCTGGCTGAACCCCACCAATTCTCAGAACTATGAGAGATAATAATAAAATAATATTTGTGTTAAGGTACCAAGTTTTGGAGTGATTTGTTATGCCATAAGAGATAAATGATACAGTTCAGAACAGTTTTTTCCCGTGAGCCACACTCTTGCCCTGTCGCCCAGGCTGGAGTGCAGTGGCATGATCTCAGCTCACTGCAACCTCCGCCTGCCAGGTTCAAGCGATTCTCCTGCCTCAGCCTCCCGAGTAGCTAAGACTACAGGTGCACGCTGCCACGCCTGGCTAATATTTTGTATTTTCAGTAGAGATGGGGTTTCGCTGTGTTGCTCAGGCTGGTGTCCAACTCCTCGGCTCAGGCAATCTGCCCACCTTGGCCTCCCAAAGTGCTGGGATTGCAGGTGTGAGCCACTGCACCCAGCCCAGTTTTTAAAAATCACACAAATGATATCGCACAGAAAAGCAAGGTTGAAAATCCTGTGAATATTCTTAATACATCCTTATAAAATTAGTTATTGAGCAATTTTTATCACACATAATATTCTTTCCTTTCTATATTGCTTCTCTTTTATCACTTCCAGAAACTACTTAATTTTGAATATTTACTTTTTTTTTTTTTTTGAGATGGAGTCTTGCTCTGTTGCCCAGGCTGGAGTGCAGTGGCACAATTTTGGCTCACTGCAACTTCTGCCTCTCAGCAGAGCAATTCTTTGCCTCAGCCTCCCAAGTAGCTGGGGTTACAGGTGCCTGCCACCACGCCCGGCTAATTTTTGTATTTTTATTAGAGTTTCACCATCTTGGCCAGACTGGTCTTGAACTCCTGACATTGTGATATACCCGCCTTGGCCTCCCAAAGTGCTGGGATTACAGGCATAAGCCATCATGCCCAGTTGAACATTAACATTTTTTTAAGGCCAGACTTGCAGATTTTAATTGGCAATATAAGCAAATTGGTAATATAGAGCTCAATTTTACTGGCAGGAACAGAGAAAAGAATGAACAGAACTTTTTTTTTTTTTTTTTGAGCCAGGGTCTCAGGCTGAAGTGCAGTGGTATGATCAAGGCTCACTGCAGCCTTGACCTCCCAGGCTCAAGTGATCCTCTCACCTCAGCCTCTCGAGTAGCTGGAACTTCAAGGGCAGGACACCATGCCTGGCTAATTTTTTTTATTTTTTAGAGATGAGGTCTCGCTATGTTGCCAGGGATGGTCTTGGACTCCTAGGCTCAAAGGATTCTCCTGCCTTGGCCTCCCAAAGTGCTGGAATTATAGGCCTGAGCCAGCGTGCTCAGCCAGGATTTTTTTTTCTTTTTTTTATATTTAGTTTTTTTCTTTTTTTCAGCCAGGATTCTTAATAGCAGTAAAATAAGAAGGACACAAGCACTACTCATCCCCAATGACTATTGGATTTCCTGGACAATCTGAGAGGCACAAAACCACATATAACTGTTTTAATTTTCATTTCCGGACTGTTGGTGATGTTGTTTGTCCATAGTCTATAAGAAACTAGTTTTGTTTTGTGCAGATTTGGGCCAATTATGCAAGCACTATGTATTCTATGAAGCATCACTTTTCCACTGAATCTCATTATAAATTTTCTATTCTGTTTTGCTGATTTATGTGTCATTTCCTGTGCAAGTATCGTATTCATTACTAAAGAAATTTATTAAGTTTTAATTCCTCCTAAGAGAAGCCCCTCCTATTTTTTTTTTAATTTTTGAGACAGGGTCTTGTTTGGTGGACTAGGCTGGAGTGTGGTCTCGTGATCATAGCTCACTGCAGCCTCAAACTCCTTGGGGCTCAAGCAAACCCTCACTTCAGCCTGCCAAGTGTCTAGGACTACAGGTGTACACCACCATGTCCAGCTGATTTTTCTAAGTTTTCATAGAGGCAGAGTCTCATTGTGTTGCCCAAGGTGGTCTTGAACTTCTGAGCTCCAGTGATTCTATTTTTTATTTAGAAATACTATTTACTATTCTCAGTTTTTCCATACAAACTTTAAAAATTATTTTTAGAATTTAAATTATTATTATTATTTTTTAAAGATGGGTTTTTGCTAGGCTGGTCTCCAACTCCTGAGCTCAGGCAATCCACCCACCTTGGCCTCCCAAAAGTGCTAGGATTACAGGCGTGAGTCACTGTGCTTGGCCTGAATTTAAATTTTTTTTAAATTTTATTTATGTATTTTTTGAGATGGAGTTTCAACTCTGGCTGCCCAGGCTGGAGTCAATGGCATGATCTCAGCTCACTGAAAGCTCTGCCTCCCGGGTTCAAGTGATTCTCCTTCCTCAGCCTCCTGAGCAGATAGGATTACATGTGTCCACCACCATATCTGTCTAATTTTTTTTTGTATTTTTAGTAGAGACTGGGTTTTGCCATGTTGGCCAGGCTCGTCTTGAACTCCTGACCTCAGGTGATCTGCCTGCCTCAGCTTCCTAAAGTGCTGGGATTACTGGTGTGAACCACCTTGCCTGGATGGAGTGCAGTTGTGTGATCTGTGATCTCTGCTCACTGCAACCTCCGCCTCCAGGGTTCAAGCAAATCTTCTGCCTCAGTCTCCCTAGTAGCTGGGATTACAGGTGCCCGACATCAAGCCCGGCTATTTTTTGTATTTTTAGTGAGATGGTGTTTCACCATGTTGGTCAGGCTGGTCTCGAACTCCTGACCTTAGGTGATCTGCCTGCCTTTTTGTCTGTCCTTTGTTCACAAGGAAATTCCTTGTGAGGAAGGTATGTAGCTTTTCTATATTAGTGGCTTTTTAAGTTATAGAATGGGAGGCAGGTTTGCCCTAAGCAGTTCCCAGCTTGACTTTTCCCTTTGGTTTAGTGATTTTGGGGTCCCAAGATTTATTTTCCTTTCACACATGTGTAATTGCATCTGTAACATAAATTCCCAGAATTATGATAGCTGAGTCAAAGAGTAAATGCCTTAATTTACAGATATTGCCAAATTGCCTTCCCTAGGGGTTGAGTCAATTTTTAGTCCTACCACCAGTATGTGTAGGATTCATGTTTTTTCTGTCTTACCAACACAGTGTGTTGTTGAACTTTAAGATTTTTTACATTATTTTCTAGTTCCAAAAAACAACAATGACCCATTGGGAGTCTGATGGGAATAACATGACATTAATTAACTCATTTGAAAATAGAAATTCCATTTGACCCAGCAATCCCATTACTGGGTATATATCCAAAGAATTATAAATCGTTCTATTATAAGGACACATGCACACGAATGTTCATTGCAGCACTGTTTACAATACCAAAGACTTGGAACCAACCCAAATGCCCATCCATGATAGACTGGACAGGGAAAATGTGGCAAATATATACCATAGAATACTATGCAACCATAAAAAAAGATGAGTTTGTGTCCTTTGCAGGGATATGGATGAACCTGGAAACCATCATTCTCAGCAAACTGACACAAGAACAGAAACTCAAACACCTCATGTTCTCACTCATAGGTGGGTGTTGAACAATGAGAACTCATGGACACAGGGAGGGGAGCATCACACACTGGGGTCTGTAGGGGGGAACTAGGGGAGGGACAGTGGGGGATGGGAGTTGGAGAGGGATAACATGGGGAGAAATGCCAGATATAGGTGATGGGGAGAAAGGCAGCAAACCACATTGCCATGTATGTACATATGCAACAATCTTGCATGTTTTTCACATGTATCCCAAAACCTGAAACGCAATAAAATATAAAAAACAAAACCCCCAAAAACTCATTTGAGATGCTCCTTTGTGATATTCTTTTTACAATATTAAGTCTTCCAACCAGAAAATAGGTTATCCATCATTTATTCAGATTTAATTCAAATTATTTTTATGTTTATGTTACCATTTAAACTTTGTACCTAAATAGCTTTTCATTTTAGGGATTACTTTTTCATTTCTACATCTTACTAGTAGTTGTTAGTGCAAAAAAAAAAAAAAAATAATTTTCATGTATTCCTCTTGTATCCAGCACCTTACTGAATTATCTTATCAACTTTAGCACTGTTATTAATGCTGGCATTACCTCTCTGCTGAACAGGTAAGAGTGAACAAGACCAGCAGACCCTGCTGTTCTCCAGTAATAATGCTGATGAAACAAATGAAAAATGAACAGACAAAAAGAAAACTTATGCAATTGAAGAGAATTAAAACAGTCAAATGACAGTACTAAAAGTGAGACAGGGTAGTCAGGGAAGACCTGCTTCTTTTTATTTATTTTTCCAGATGGAGTCTTGCTCCTGTTGCCCAGGATGGAGTGCAATGGCAGGATCACGGCTCACTGCAACCTCTGCCTCCCAAGTTCAAGCAATTCTACTGCCTCAGCCTCCCCAGTAGCTGGGATTACAGGCGCCCGCCACCACACACGGCTTTTTTTTTTCTTTTTTGTATTTTTAGTAGAGCGGGATTTCGCCATGTTGTCCAGGCTGGTCTCAAGCTCCTGACCTTGTGATTCGCCGCCTCAGCCTCCCAAAGTCCTGGAATTACAGACGTGAGCCACCGCGCCCGGCCATTTTTAAAAAATTTATTTTTATTATTTTTTAATTTAGAGACTCTCACTTTGTGGTCCAGGCTGGTCTTGAACTCCTGGGCTCAAGCAATCCGGCCTCGGCCCCCTAGTGCTGGGATTGCAGCCATGAACCACCACACCTGGCCAAGACCTGCTTCTTGGAGGTGACAATAGGCTAAGCTCTAAATGGAAAAAATTTCTACTCATGGGAATGAATCCCACCCAGGTTCTTTCGGCCCACTGCTGGACAAAACCAATTCACTAAATGCTTAGTGCTTAGCACTATACTAAATGCTACTGCAGTAGAGTTGTATTAACGTGAGGTTGGCCTCAGGGACGAAGAGTTACCACTCAAGTGTTTTCCGGAAGGTTGAGCTCAGAGGTTAGGGTTTTGAGTTTGGTGTGGGCAGGCCACTAGGGAATGGGTGCGGCTGACTGGTTGGAGATGTTATCCAACCAGTCAGAAGCACCCTGAGTCCGCCTCTGGGTGGAGGAGTGGGGCAGAAGAACCGGTTGGGTCATGAGTCACGAGTCACGAATCTGGGTGGGGTCAGTTAGTTGCCAGAATGCGAAAGTCTGAAGAATGCCTCAAAAGACCAATCTTAAGTTCTACAATAACGACGTTAACTACAGGAGTAACTGGGGAAGTTACACATCCGATGTCCTCCGAAACAATAGCTGGTTATTATTCAGCTACATTTTAGCAGAATTCAAGGCCCTCTCATAATCCTAAACTCCTGGTCTTTCATTAGTTTTACACAGGCAGTTTCAGCGCATGAACAGGGAGAGGGTCCGTTTAAGGGAGGGACTACGATCATCCTTGCTTAAAAGTTAAACTATAATTTCTCCCATGTTTAGTTTGACTTATGCCCCGGAATGAGCGAAGACAGCCAGCCTGCGAAGCTAGAAGCAAGATGGAGTGAGCCACGTTAGATTTCTCTCACTGTTTGCAAAGGCGGTTTCCAGGAACAGCGTGCAGAGTAGATGATTTTCTACCAGGGTCCTTTTGGTCATTTCTTTCCACCTGTCAGATTCTGAGCTTTTCCCGACACTTTTCTTGGCAACTCAACTCCCCATCCTTCCCCTAGTTGCTTTTCGCGGCGGCGCAAGACCCTGCACAATCCAAAACATTTCACAGCTAAAAGAGTTCCAACTTCCGGAGGCCGCCAGGAAGGGGCGGGGCTTATGGTAGTCTTTAATACGTATCGGCCTGGTTGTCTGAAGGTTGACGGAAGTGCTCTGTGTTGTTGCCGGAAGTGCGAAGGGTGGTTGCGATGGCGGCTGTCGCTGCATCCGAGGTGAGTTCGACGACCTCACACCGGAGGTTTTGTTGGCGAGGGTTCCGGGGAGCGGCTTGGGAGAGAGTTGGAGGCGAAGTCTAGTTTCGCTTCAGGTCGGTGGAGACACTGTGGGGTCGAGTCGGCGGTCGAGGTCCTAGGCCCAGCCTGTCAGGGCCGGCGGTGACTCGGCCTGGGCAGTCCCGGGAGAAGCCAAGCCGGCTCCGCCTGAAGCCAGTTCTCCTCGCCGCAGGTGCTGGTGGACTGCGTGGAAGAGGGGTCCCTCGCTGCGCCGGCGGAGTTGGCCGCTCAGAAGCGCGAACAGAGACTGCGCAAATTCCGGGAGCTGCACCTGAAGCGGGTGAGTAGTCTTGGAGGACGGCTCAGATTGGTCACTTGGCCAGGGCCAGGCAGTTTTGTAGAGGGGGCGAGGAAGCCACACCACTGCATCTGACAGACCCACAGAACGGGATCATCTGAGATGAAAGCCGTATCCGGTGGTACTCAACCCTGGCAGCCCATTGGGATCATTGTGAGAACATTTGAAAATACACCTGTTCACTCCAGCGCCTCTGCCACTCACATCCCATGTAATGTATCTGGGTTAGGTTTGGGAGTCTCTATTACTAACAACCTCTCTGCTCTGTGATTCTTAACAAATTCTTCATTTTATCTAGGGAAATATGTAGAGCTAGAGACAGGAAGAAACTTGTACAGTGTCAGTAAGAGATCTGGTTCACTGTATTTAAAAAATAATAATCTTAGAATCTGAAAAGAAAGAAAATAATCATCTGTCTCTAGGACTTCTAGGGGAAGAGAACAAAAAAGAAAAAAATAATGAGCAAACCTTTGAAAGTCTACAGTGTGGTAGTTCAGTCAGTTGATAGGGAATTGGATGTTTAAGTGCCCTCGAAGTGCAGAGGAGAGATGAATGCAGTTTGTGGGTCTCCAGGGAGTGCCTCATGTAATAGGTGGCACCTAAACTACTGACTGAAAAGTGTACACGATATTACCAGGCAGCTAAAGGAGTTGGAGAAAGAGATATCCAAGCAGAGGGAACAAATGCAAAGAAAGATAATTGATATTAGGGATAAGAGTTCAGCAAATAGCTGGCTGCAGTTAGAGCAGAGGAAGAGAAAAGCAGCCGCCATTTCAGCATGGAGTGACCTGACAGCTAGGCCATGGTTTCACAAAATCCCACAATCACTCTGACTGTTGTAGTGAGACAAAACAAAGACTTTTCAAATCACAAGAATGACCACACATCTCTTTCTTCTGGCTAACACCAGTGACTGTTACTACCAAGTACAACTTTAGTCTCACTCCATTACTCCTGCCTTCTATGTAAAAATTTAAGATACCTAATTGTAGAATGCCTCTGCTTTCTGACTGTACCCAATCCAGATCCTTAACCCTCCCCCTAGTCACCTGATACATACCCAAATCCTGGAATGAGCCCCTCCTAACACCCTGTCACTCAAATCCCCATGGTTCCCTGTGGTTTGCTCTCTTCTTCTATGCAACAAACTCAACTTTTTTGACCATAGGTGTGTTCTTGGTGTCTTTAATTGGAGGGCTTTTCCAGACCCAACAATATACTAGGGATGGTAGTTGGGAGGAGTAGCTCTCTTTGTCTAGGAAAAGTTAATCTAATAAATAATTAAAAAGGCATGCTTAAATATTAGAGTGACTGTGTAAGGAACACATGTCTGGAAATTAGGAGACAGAGCTTCCTGGACAAAATGCCACCAGCTATGACCTAAAAAATGTTTAAATATTTAACTTAAGTTTTCCTTAAGATGATATACTCATTTTGGTTTTATGCAATTAAGTTTATTTAAAAATAGACTCTTCTACCCGACACCTCAGCTCCAAAAAAAAAAAAAAAAAAACCCAAACTTCAATGATACTTCAAATGGAAAGTTCCTTTCATTTTTCATTTGTCAATGTAAATTGTTAAAATATTTAAAAAGGAGGGGAATTTGGAAAGGATTAGAGGCATAAAGATAGGTGTTAAAATCTCTAAACCAAACTGAGGCTTTTTTCTTGAATCAGGATTAAAAGATAATTGAGGCCCAGTGCGGTGGCTCATGCCTGTAATCCCAGTACTTTGGGAGGCTGAGAGGTGCATATCACTTGAGTCCAGGAGTTTGAGACCAGCCTAGCCAAACTGCAAAACCCCGTTTCTACTAAAAATACAAAAAAATAAGCCAGGCATTGTGGCACATGCTTGTAATCCCAGCTACTCAGGAGGCTGAGGCATGAGAATTGTTTGAACCCTGGAGGCAAAAGTTGAAATGAGCTGAGATGGTACTACTACACTCCAGCTTTGGCAACAAAGTGAGACTCTGTCTCCAAAAAAAAAAAAGAATTGAAATTAGAGTATCTTTCACAGCATATGCTGTAATTCTTTTTTTTTTTTTTTTTGAGATGGAGTTTTGCTCTGTTACCCAGCCTAGAGTGCAATGGCGTGATCTCGGCTCACCTTAAGCTCCGCCTCCTGGGCTCAAGCAATTCTCCTGCCTCAGCCTCCTGAGTAGCTGGGATTACAGGCATGTGCCACCATGCCCAGCTAATTATGTATCTTTAGTAGAGACGGGATTTTGCCATGTTGGCCAGGCTGGTCTTGAACTCTTGACTTCAGGTGGTCCTCCTGCCTCTGTCTCTCAAAGTGCTAGGATTAGAGGCGTGAGCCACCTCACCCTGCCAATTTAATATTATTTAATGCCCAATAAAGTCTACTTAAATGCCACTATAGTATGGTTCCCCCATATTTCGAAACCTTGTTCTGATGCAATGAAAAGAGATCACACAACTCAGAGGCAAAGCTGATTTTAGCCTCTAGAGCTCTGGAACAGCAAACCAGTGCAACTCAACACATTTTTCTTGACTGCATAAAAATGTAGACCCTGTGCCTTTCCGCGCTACCTGCTGAGGGTTCTATACGGCGTTGTTCTGGATTCCCGTCGTAACTTAAAGGGAAACTTTCACAATGTCCGGAGCCCTTGATGTCCTGCAAATGAAGGAGGAGGATGTCCTGAAGTTCCTGGCAGCAGGAACCCATTTAGGTGGCACAAACCTTGACTTCCAGATGGAACAGTATATCTATAAAAG
>PVKP010029914.1:0-28481 GCA_004027715.1 Plecturocebus donacophilus | reverse complement strand
GAACAATCTTACATCAATCTAAATTAATATGAAGTAGATGTTTCTAGAAGCAACAAAGTTTTATTTAAATCTTTAAACACTTTGTGCCCCCATTCTTTTGTTGTCATGTGACATATCACAGAAATGAAAGCTTCTGGGACAGAGACTGTTTCCTCTGAGAAACCCAATGTAGCTATTGAACATTTGTGGAAAGTTAAAAAACCAGTCCTATCCTATTGTCACTTTAGAAAATGCCCACGTCTGAACTGAGGCTGTTGGCATTCCTTGATAATTTACTTTGGCCATTTTCACAGGGTTCCCCCTGCCCCCACATTTGAATATTTGTGGTTGCCTCACATTTTATGCATTGATTAGTCTTGAACGACTAAAAGTATATTTTATATATTTTGAGTCAGAATGTTTTGATATTTTTCCCAAATGGAGTCTGTCCAACTTGAACATCTGGAAATAAATTATCATCTTATCTAACCTCATTTATATACATGTATAATTGTATCTGTTTATATAGCCTACATAGATGTAAATAAGGACTGAAATTTCTACTACTGTAAATATTAGCGGGATAGGTAGATAGAGAGGGAGGAAGGGAGGGAGAGGGAGAGAGAGAGAGGGAGGGAAGAAGGGAGGGAGGGAGAAGGTTTTATATTCACTTATCACCTTCTGTTCAATTGACCATAGCTAAAATATCTAACTTTTCAATCAATATATCTGTATACATACATGGCCAAGATAGTATTGGTAAGTCATTTGACTCCTTTAAAGGAAATTCAACAAATACAGTGTTTCTTTTCTCATGCGTGAGGTTGGAATTAACAGCATTTGTGTTCAACAGGCCCTTGGTGTCATAAGATTCATGATTAGGTTAAGGTTCCAGACAGAAAGATGACAGCACTGAAGCCATGAAGTCCCTTGCAGAAGGCTCCTCCCTAGGTGCCACGGCTTTGTGGGCACTCACCTGTTCTACACTAGCTCCAAGGTTGATCATTTTTCTGCCAATTTCAATTTTGCAAGCTATCTTAGCAGGAGGTTTTGTAGGAGTTTGGGTTTCTGGCAGAATTGTAGTAAGTTACCCAGGAAAGCAGTTAAGCTACAGTGAAAATCTAGTAAACCATCTAATGCATTTCTTTTAGTTAACAGTGATTCTCTGTGACTATTTTCAGCCTTTCCCTCAGCAGACATTGTTTAAATGGAGCAGCTTCCTACAGCCCATTAGGAAATAGGCAGGATACAACGCATAAGTACAGTGTAATAACTAGTTGTCGTCTGAGTCTTGAAAACAAAACTCGAAAAACATGATGGAACCATGATATGACTGCAGAAATAAAATTTTCAGGGAAAAAAAGATAAAATCACATGTGAATATACCCTCATGTTCCTATTCTTATTTTTGCATATTTTATTGTAGGAATGTCCAACAGAATTTTTAAATATGAGGGAATGCCCCCATTCTAATTTGATTAAAGAAAGCTCTCTCTTTTATTTCCTAGTGGGGTTTATTTCCAAGGAACCACCATCGGCATGGCCCCAATCATGAGCATGTGCACGGCGGAACAGTCTGGGGGAGTTGTCATGGTAAGCCAAGGGCACCAGGAGCCAGTTCCCATTATTAATGATTCCCCGGGAAGTCACTACTTTGATCAGACTTTGTGAAGATAGATCCTTCCTTTAATGCTTTTTAGATTTAACCCTATTTTTACTGTAGCTGTATTTATAATTTTATATATCCTACAGTATTTTAGGGACTGTTTAAAAGCAAATTGCACACAGGAAAGGCGGGCATGTAAAATAGCTCAGCAGAGGCAAGCCTACCTCTCTTTTGGAGAAACATTTTCAACTGGGACTTTCCAAACTGGGAATTCCTCCCAGCACTGGGGTGAGCCAGGGCATTGGGGTCGCCCTGGTCATGCAGCTGCTGGGACGCCCTGCGGTCTTACCAGACGTTCTCATTTGAATGGTTTTCTGATGGTTCTGTCTCCAAGCCCAATGGCCCAAAGTCTGAGGTTTTTAGCTTTTCACCACTGCAAATGCTTTACATACCTTCTGGCCAGTGTACAATTTGTCTTTAAAATAACCTTATTCTTGGAAGTCAGAAACCCAGGTTTATTGCTTTACGGGGATCATTTTGTCATATATGGGCTATATATGTTTGTGAAAGGAAGTAAAATGGGAAGACTGTTAGAGGCTTGTTATGAATGTAGGAGGGAGGTAGCTTTGATAGGCTTGCTCAACAGGGAGCTTGTGCTCCACTTCATCAGATAATTAAAGAAGAGGTTTTCACCCTATGCTGTCCCTGCTCTGAGAATTTAGCATCTCCTGTGCACCAGACCTCAGACAGGGAGTATCCTCAGAGATCATTCTCCCATCTCCATTAAACAAACAGAACCCTGTCCTCCCAAGAAACCGCTGAGTTCCTCCACGTTTTTTAAACAGAACGTGTGTGCATGTTCAGTTGTATTACAGGGTGGAAGGAGTTATGTTCTGCTGACGGTTACTTTCTTTCCACATACTGCCTAATCAAATCTTCTTCATGAATATACAGAACCAATGTTTCCCTCTTCTCTGGGTGCAGAGATGGTAATGAATGTAAACCTGCACGAAGGGTCAAAGCTGCGTGGAGGGATTGCCCCCACTTACTAGATTTCTGGCTTGAGCAAGTGACTCCCTTGTTTTCTGTGGACCTGGATGCCCTGCATATAATCTCCACCATGGCAGTCCTTGGCAAGTTTGGTTTTTGTTGATGCCAGGTTCATTTCAGGTCAGGTCCCAACTGTATTTTTACAGAGCAGACTGTCAATTTTTAAGACGGAATAATTTTCTGTTTCATGGTTCCGTGGTCAGTTGCCACTGACTTTGCCACTTAAAGTTGGCGTAAATATTTTTGTAGAGCTGAAACTCAATTCTTCATAAGCATGGGAAGTTCTGCTGCTGTGCGGAGCTGAAATGCGCCTACAACCCATCTCACCAGAGTTAGTGGCTTTCTTCAGGTTATGTCCCTTACTCCGTTTCCATACAAGCATTTTATCAAAATTCCTTCTTCAAAAGGATACAGGGAAGCCTATTTTTAAAAAAGATATATGAAAATGAAAGTGGGAAATAGAAGCAAATTATGTGCAGTGCTATAAGAATCAAGTGAAGATCAAAGTTAATTGTCAGGAAATACGTTTTAGCAATTTGATAGCAGTTAACATCATACTTAGACACATTACTTAGGCATTCCACATATAAGAGAAACAGCAGGTAGGATAAAAATGCCTCAGCACGTTTGATTTCTATAAAATTCATGAAATCAGCAAGATCAACATCTTGACCAGACCTGTAAGTTCTAGACTCACTTTCTTCTCCTGCGTCTCTAAAGCTATATTCACGGGCATCATATGTGACTGTGCTTCATTCAAGGACTCACAAAGCTAAGAAAGGAAACAATACAGCCAGACAGCAGGGATCCTCATAAAATTGAAAATAGGATTGTAGTGCCATTTCTCTATTTTTCAAAATAGAGCAAATCATTAATTTTAGTAACTTAAAGACATTTCTTTACATCGAACTGGCCTAAAACAGCCTTAGTTTGGAAATAATATTAATAGCATAAATAAAGAGATTTTTTTCTCTTACTACAAACATAAACTATTAAGGTCTCTTAAGAGACATTCTATTTATAATCACTGATGCGTGAAAGAGTGTAACATAATCTGGCAACTAAAAACCAAGATATTTAATGATACAAAAGAATCAGAGTGAGAATATTTTTTAAGGATGAAGTCCTTGAATTTTGTGCCAGAGCCTGCTAACTTCAGCCCGCATGTGTACTTAGACGGATTATATTCTCTTCACTGGTGTGTTATTTTTGAGAACCGATTTCCTGAAACATATTTGTAAAGCTTCCTACAACAGGAAACTCTAAAATCTAAACAAAGTAATTCATTAGGAATTTCATCTACTCCAAGAATATCTTGGTTTCTTGACATGCCATTGTTTTCTTAGACTGAAGGCTAGTTGTAAACACTGTCAACAAACCTGCAGGCCTTTCACGTGCACACTTCTATCCAGAAGCCTCACGCAGACTGTCTGTATCAGTGTGCTCTCTGAAATACAGTATCATACTTGTTTTAGTCCATTTTCTGTTGCTTCTAACAGAATGCTTGAAACTGGGTAATTTATGAAGAAAGGGAATGTATTTCTTACAGTTACAGAGGCTGAGAAGTTCAGCATAGAGGGACACACCTGAGAGGGCCTTCCTGCAGGTGAGGACTCTGCAGAGTCCCAAGGCAGTGTGGGGTGTCACATGGCAAGGGGCTGCATGTGCTAGCTCAGGTCTCTCTTCTTATAAAGCCACTGGTCCTACTCTCCTGATAACTAATAATGTGTTAACCCATTAGTCCATTAATCCGTGAATGGATTAATATATTGTAAGGGCAGAGTCCTCATGACCCAATCACTTCTTAAAGGCCCCATGTCCAATACTGCCATATGGGGATTAAGTTTCAGCATGCATTTTGGAGGGAACAAGCATTCAAACCATAGAAGCACTGTTTTTTGGAAGCCTCTAGGAAAACCTCTTATCTCTTCCCTAAGTAGCACAAAGCAAGATTCAAACAAGGTTCTTTCCTTTCTCCATGGTATATAGACCTTTTCAGAAATGCTGTATATAGGCACTTTTTCTGTAGATCATATATGCTAATTAACTAATTTCTGTTTGTAAAAGTTAAGTAACTATATTCTTTAGTTAATTTCTAGTATCTATTTGAGCCAAGCCATCCAGGCACTCCACTAAGTTAGGGGTAGCCAAGTAGTGCTTGGTGAATGGAGAAGCCGCCTTCCACTTCCAAGCAAAAGGTTAACGAACCCCCAACCATAAGAGTCAGAGAATCGGGACACCCCCCTTTTCCAAAGTGTGCCTGGCAACACAAAGGGCCAACAAGAATAAGACATAAGTGGATTATACTTTTAAATGAATGGCTCTTCAAACAGATGACTCAATGTGGTCAGATTTATTGTGAAGTGTTGTGAATTTTCCAACTGTCCTCCCCAACCAAGCACACAGGAAGAGGCAAGCTCAATGACAACCTCTCAGGGCTCATTTAGAATGTCACAAAGTGTGCTTGTGCCTATCAACTTCATATCAGTATCATCTCAATCGAGGGTAAAATGATACTTCTGTTGCCCATGAAGGAATGAGCTTTTCCTAGGATGCAGGATGACTTCTTGCTTCATTCAGTGGAAGAGTGTAGGAAGCAGGATGGACACCCTGCCTTGAAGATGTCATGTAAAAAAAGAATCACACATGTATACATGAGGCATACAGACATTCCTCAGCAGAAGGCCCCCAAATTGGCTCAGTGAAATGTCAAATTATCTATTTTTAAGTGTAAATGATAGCATTTTACCTTAGTCCCTTATAAGGAATTAGATTAAGTCAAATGTTAATGACAGGTATATATCTGCGGGGAGGGAGGCCTGGGACATAAGGCCAGAAGATATGAATTATACACCTGTGCTTTTGTGTTTTCTTTGAGGACCATTCAGACAGTCCCCTTGGTGCAGCTGTAACCCTGGCACACGAGCTGGGCCACAATTTCGGGATGAATCATGACACACTGGAAAGGGGCTGTAGCTGTCAAACAACGGCCAAGAAAGGAGGCTGCATCATGAACCCTTCCACCGGGCAAGTACCATCGCTTCCATCCACTTTGAGAGTGTGCACAGCTTCAAGTGTGTGTTGGGAACCAGATGAGTCAAAGTTTCCCTGGTTTTCTGGTCAGAGCACCCAGGGAAGTTTCCAAAAAAGAATTCCTTCCCAAGTAGCAAGAGTGGCCTGTGTTACTCTGGAGAGCCACGGGCAGCCAGATGGCAATGCTACGTGGTATGAAGGCTGACCTTTTCCTTGAGGAGTGGTTGGGATGGATGCTGTCTTTGTTTAGAAATTGCAAGTTATCTTCCTGTCTTGGCAAGTGTTTTTATTTGAGCCTATGGCTCCAGCTGCCAGGGAGTCCCAGGAACCAGCCATCTGAAAGCCTGGGCAGAGTTGAGATGGGCCACATGTCTTTAGAAGGTGCTGAGTAGAAGGTATTTATTTCCATGGGGTTGGCCCTAGGGTGTTTCTGAAGTGTGTTAGTAGCTTGGAGGTTTGTAGTGTCTCTGCCTCTGACATCATGTCACTTACCAGATCTTAGAGGCTTAAATGAAATGATTTCTCTGCTTTGGTAAATTATGTTGCTCTTCCTTATTTTATGCTTTCCTGAAACTCCAGACTTGGTTCAACCAGAAAAGAGCAAGAAAGTTTCATTATTTGGAGTGTTCCAATGAGGTGGAAGCAGGTGCAACATGGAATGATCAGAGATTCAGATGTGTTCTTACATCTCTAAAGGGCTTATCCCAAACTAGAACTTTGTGCTAGTTTAAAAAGATTCTCATTAGTAAGGGGAAACATGTGCTGCATACAATGCCATCTTCTTTATTATACCTTGAAACCTTATAAACACTTTCCTGGAACATTCCAGCCAAGCTTGCTCTCTGGGTTTCCCAAAAGGAGACCCTGGGGCAAGAGGCAAGTGCTCTGAGCAGCCCAAAGACTCATCTCTGTGAAGACTTGCTGGCCAAGGGACAAGTGTGGTGTGAGGGGATACCTGCTAATGCGGTAACGCAGTTTTAAAAACCCAGTAGAGGGAGGAATTGTTAAAGAATGTGTCTGTACTTTTTCAAGCAATAGCTTTCTGGGCCTCCTGGGAAATAGTTTGTAGGGCATTCAGTTACCCTTAAAAGAAGGACTGGACAGACCCACAGCTCATCAAGGTATTGTCATGTCATGTGAGCCATCGGGAGGCATCTTCTTACAGCAAGTGACTGATTCTTCATGTCTATCACCACCATTTGTGCAGAGCCTTTGGGGGCACCTTTCTGCTTGTGGTTCTCTCTTAAGCATAACTGGTTTTTTTTTGAGACGGAGTCTCACTCTGTCACCCAGGCTGGAGTCAGTGGCGTGATCTTGGCTCACTGCAACCTCCGCCTCTAGGGTTCAAGTGATTCTTCTGCCTCAGCCTCCCAAGTAGCTGGGACTGCAGGTATGTGCCACCACACCCGGCTGATTTTCATGTTTTTATGGAAACAGGGTTTCACCGTATTGATCAGGCTGGTCTTGAACTCCTGACCTCATGATCCACCCAACTTGGCCTCCCAGAGGGCTGGGATACAGACAGGAACCACCGCGCCCAGCCTCTTAAGCATAGTTCAAGGGGGTCACCAAGACTTTGCTGAGGAAGTTGCTCTGTGAGCATGTAATGACAGAAACCAAGGAGCCGTACACAAAGTGAAAGTATCTTAGACCAACCAGTAGGAAAGGAAATATTGTAAAATTCAAGATACTGACCAGTGTGTCTCTCCAAAAGGGAGGCCATCCTGAAAAGTAGTATATCCCTAGTCACTAAAGCTGTCTGAGCAGAGGCACAATAACTGTCTGCTGGACATTTGGGGCAAGGATTTCCTTCTTAGGGCATAAGGTTGGACCAGGGTCCTGTAGATGCCTTCTATTTCCAACATTTCACAAGCCCCGATAGTGATGGGCCACATGCTGGGTGACTTTCAGAGAGGGAGTTTGGCAGGACATGCAACTGAGTGGTCTTCGTGTTTTCTCACTCTTGATGAACTCATACAATAGCCGTAGAAAATGCACTCTGTGTCTGATTTCCCAGATCATCAAATGGGCACAAATACAGTAGCCTGTGGACCTCCAAAAATGGTTCCTTATGACTAAGGTCATATTGTTAATATTGTTAATGTTTTAGAACTAATAATAAACCAGTGGAAGAGATGAAAGCCTAGATCAGGAACACTGGACTTGAAGAGATCTGGTTGTCCCAATTTTCACACCATTTTTAAGAATAAAATAGGCAAATTAGTAACCCCATGGCTCTTAACATTCCTCATCAGTAAGATGAGTGAGTCGGTCTTCATCCATTCATCCATCCATCCATCCATCCACCCATCCACCCATCCACCCACCCATCCACCCATCCACCCATCCACCCATCCACCCACCCATCCATCCATCCACCCATCCACCCACCCATCCATCCACCCTTCCTTCTTCCTTTCTCTCCTTCTTTCCATCTGTCTATTTGCCCACTTACTTGTTCACATATTAAACAAATATTTTTGACCCTTGTGCTTGTGGGAAGGAATACATAGATGAGGAAGACTCTACAGCTCTAAAAATTATATAATTCTGAAGGCACAATAGCAAGGTATATTTTCTAGCACTCTACATAGTTTCATATAAATCTATTTCAGTTGGAAAGTCTTTGTGGTGGTGCTGAAGAATGCAAGCCAGATCGCCCCGGAGATACTTGAACACCATAGGTAGAAATGGTATTGTTAAGAGCTCAGAAAATCATTTAAAAGGCTTTTCTTCCCCCTTACCAGGGGTTTGCTAATAGCCTTTATTTGATTTATACCATATTAGCAATTTCTGAGTTTTCTCTTTTGCTGACCTTGTGCTTTTGTGTAAATCTTTTCTATTTGCTTCTCATTTATGATCCCACATTCCTGTCCAGAGAGTGGTGTTTTTAATTTTCTCAAATGGAAAGCAACTTCCTAAGCAAGTAGGTGAATTAATCACAAAAGCCCACAGTGAGGGGGAGGTCGAGTGGCCCAGCCAACCCCCGGTCATCCATCACCCGTGGTAGAGTTTCCCCAGCTGGTCCAGTATCATCTCAAAGTGGTGTTTCTCTTACCTCATAGTGTCTCCGAGAGAGTGGGAGGATGGACTCAATGAGATCACATGTCTGTAAATTGTAAATCATCCCACAAAGGTGGTATTATTATTACTTAACTTACAGAGATGTCAGAACTATCAAAAAGTTAATGGCTTTTTTCAGAATTCCTACTCATCATTGCTGGAAAGACTTCCAGTGCCCTTAGCAGTCACCCAGCAGCATGTCCAGTTTCCGTGTGATGGCTCGTTTTAAACTGGCCCACATCCAAACACCAACCTGCGTCTGTCCTTCTCCTCCCCACCCCTGATGGAGGCCTGGGGATGTCAGTTAATTTCAGTCTCAGTGAATCAGTAACTGCTTTAATGATATTAACATCTCAGAATCAAAAAATCCATTTATATATATATATGTATATCCAGATATATGTAGATCCGTTTATATATATATATATGTATATCCATTTATATATATATATAGATCCATTTATATATATATATATGTAGATCTGTTTCTATAACTTGTTTATGCGTCATCAAAACATTCCAGATTCCTAACTCTGAAAACATTAACCAACTCCTGTCACTGACAAATTGGACCCGAGGCCTGCAAATACTAGGATAGAGTCCTATTTCAACTTGAGTCTTGTGACTTCAGCCGCACATTGCAGGATGGTTGGAGGGGGTTCCTTATGGATTGTATCATTAATTACTGCAAAGCTTTAAGTGTGTGTGAGAGTGTGTGTTTTATGTCTCCGAACATTTAAGACTTGTCTTGGAAATGATTCTTTGGCAAAAGCAGTATCTGGGGATTCATGTGGGAGTTAAAGTCAGTTGAGTCTATCCATTAATGAGCTTGGAGCCCTTGGTCTTAGAGAGGTGAGGGCTATGTATGCTGCATTTATAGGAGTAAGAAAATTGTGAACTACTTGAACACCCCCAGGAAAGAATATTTAGCATGATAGTAAATATCATTTCCTAGAGTAGGAAAAAAGGCAACATTGAGATTCAAAAAATTACTCCTACAGATCCCCCTTTGTTTTGCAGAAGTTTAAATGAGATTTGGAGGAATAGGGCCATCTCCTCAGGCGGGGCAGGTGAACCTGCACCTGCCCCTGTTACACACTGATAGGTGTTAGGGGCACAACTGTAAACAGGACAAGCATGTTTCTTGCCCTCATGGAACTGGTGTTCTAACAGGGAAAACAACTGAAAAATGGAAAATTTGAAACTTGTAGGTTGGGCCAGGTGCAGTGGCTCATGCCTGTAATCCCAGCACTTTGGGAGGCTGTGGCAGGAGGACTGCTTGCCACCGGGAGTTCAAGACCAGCCTGGGCAACTTAGCAAGACCCTGTCTCTATTTAAAAAATAATAAATAAAAATAATGAATTGCAGGTTGCTTCCTTCACAGCAAAAGAAGAGGACAAAGAGAGGAAACGTGGGCTAGGGGAGCCCACTTTAAGTGGGGGTTTGGGGGAGACCAAAAGGAAGAGAGGGATGGAGAGCCTGCAAAGCATGGAAGGAAGGGAGTTCAGGTGCAGGGGCCCATGGGCACTGGGGGGACCCCTTGCTGCCAGGAGCCTCAGGACTGGGGGCGGGGTGGGGCTGGAGGGCAGTGATGCTGGATAGAAATGGAGGAATCAGAGCCAGCAAAGCCTAGTCGGCCAGAGTAGGAACATGGATTCTTACCTGCAGAGCGGTGGGACATCACTGAAGCTTCTCAGGCAAGACAGGAATATGATCTGATTTCTCTTTTTTCTTCATTTTTAAGGAGTCTATGCAGCCTCTGAGATATTGTAGTTTGTCAAGTTAAGGGACTTTCTGTCTGCACAAAAAAGAAGGAGCCTTCCTGTAGAAGAACAAGTAATAGTAGTGTATCAATTCTTGTTTAATTTCCGTGAATTCATAGGCATTTGGGAAGTGGGAAGAGGAAGGACCCTTTGCCAGCACGCCAGGCACTCATCACGCCACGCTCCACACTCCCCTCTCCAGCCTCATACACTTGATGTAAAAGGTTTCTTTTTGTTTGAGATTTCTTTTCCCTTTTCCTGTGGTGAGCATCCCTTAAGGATTCTGTGTCAGAGAGCCACCAAAGAGCACTCCACGTTTTCTCTGTGTGCATCTGAAAAGAGTGATTGTATCTGAAAAAGACAACCCAGTTGCCACGCTGATGCTGAAGTCAGGAGTTTGGGTTTTGCTGGGTCTATACTGGCAAATGACTTCAACTGAGGAGCGTGTCCCCAGCTGCCGACTGGGAGTGGGCGCAGTGTGTTATGTACTGAGGATAATGTAGGATGAGAAAATAAGCAAATGAGGGTTACCCCCTGCTCTCCCGGGGTGCAAATCATTCACTGAAGCTGAGGTCAGACCTTCTACAATCTACACCCAGATCAAATAACCACATTCAAGGAGAATGTGTTGTCATCCTACTTCCCCACAAGCATGTATGATTGGCTCATCTGATTCTATTTAATTCCATTTGGGACACATTTGTGGTACACCTACTTGCTACCAAGCTGCCTGGACATGGGACATAACCAGATGTGCCCCCAGGTCTGGGTGGCCTCCACCCAAGGTCAGCCTTTTATTTTTTCTTTTGAGACAGAGTCTCTACCTGTCACCCAGGCTAGAGTGTGCAGTGGCACAATCATGGCTCACTGCAACCTCTGCCTTCTGGGTTCAAGCAATCCTCCCACCTCAGCCTCCCGAGTAGCTGGGATTACAGGCATGCACCACCATGCCCAGCTAATTTTATTTGTGTTTTTAGTAGGGGTTCCATCATGTTGGCCAGGCTGGTTTTAAACTCCTAACCTCAAGTGATCTGCTCTCCTTGGCCTCCCAGAGTGCTAGGAATACAGGTGTAAGAGACTGCGCCCAGCCTCAGCCTTCTGTAATGACAGCAGAGAAGACAGCAGCCCTGTCCTTGACTCCGGACAAGCTCACTGCAGGAAATAGGGTCAACAGACGAGCAGCCGGCCTCCAGCCAGAGCAAAGCCACTCATTTACTCAACTAGTATTTACTGTGTACCCTCTGTGAGCCAGGTCCTGGGGAGCAGATTCGCTGGGGACCCAGAAACACAATGCAGGGTCCTGGACTTCAGGAACCTCCCTGCAGGGCACCCTATCCAATCCGCTTATGCAATCCTGGGTACCAAGCATCTTCTAGAAGTTATTTCAGTGAGTGCCTCTAAAAGACAAGGAGGAAAATCTAAACATAACCACAGTACCATTTCACATCTTTTAAAAAGTGACAAAAATAATCTGTTGCAAATAGGGAGCAAAGGTTAGAAAAGGCAGTAGGCAGAGAAGATATCCTGGAATAGAGTCTAGTCTAAACTGATCTCAGAAGAATTAAATACAGGCTGGGCAGATCTCTCCCTGAAAATTCCTAGCTCCAACTGTGGGAAAACTGGATTTCTCTTGGAAGAGATTTCTGCCTGAAATGTGTTTTGAGAGGATAAAATGAACTGCAATTTTCAGTGAAAAAATCTCCTGGGGGCTTTGGAAGTGACAGAAATTCAGTGTAGCCGGAAAGTCCACACTTTGTAGAACATGCTTTTCCTGAAAATCAGGACACAATACATGTAATTAGAATTCTCCCTCGAACTTTGGGGTGCTGTTTGAGAGCATAAAATACATTTGTCATATCGGAATTTTACCAAGATGGAATTGGAGGAAATTATTTTCCCATCTCAGCTCTTCATTTGAAAGTGATCATTTTTTTCTCAATGAAAAGTTTAAGAAAAATCTTCATTTCCTTCCTCAAAGTGTTAGGTGAAAAAATGGACATCTTTATCCAGAGAGAGAGAGAAAAAAATGAGGAACAGCTACAGAATGAGGAACTCTGGTAAGATGAATACTAGTCAGAATCAATTTAATTAATCAGCCAGAGTAATGGAGCCAGCTGTACCCTGACATTATCATAGGAAAAACCAACTGGCAGGAGGGATTCTTGAAAACAGTTCAAGAAGGGTGCATCAGTATACAGCCTGTTCGTGTTTCCTCTCCATGTAATTAGACATAACTCCTTGGAAAATGAAGGAATTTGTCTGCAATTAATGCCTTTAAAATACTAAAAGCCGCTGCCCGAGGTAGAATTGTCCTCCCCTGCTAGGCTGGACACTGATTCTGCGTGACCACTGCTCCTTGAATATCCAATTTAGAGGAATGAATGCAGACAAACTGACACTGACCCTAGAGGATTGCGTTCATGGTGTCCTGTTTCATCGATGAGCTTTTGTTCTTTTCTTTTGAGATGGAGTCTCGCTCTGTCACCTAGGCTGGAGGACAGTGGTGTGATCTTGGCTCACTGCAACTTCTGCCTCCTGGGACAAGCAATTCTCCTGCCTCAGCCATCCTAGTAGCTGGGATTACAAGTACATGCCACCACACCCAGCTAATTTTTGTGTTTTAGTAGAGATGGGGTTTCACCATGTTGGCTAGAATGGTCTCAAACTCCTGACCTCAAATGATCCGCCTGCCTCGGCCTCCCAAAGTGCTGGGATTACAGGCGTGAGCCACTGCACTTGGCCCATAGCTGAACTTAATGAGATGGGCATGACTATACCCATGCTATTTTATTTTATTTTATTTTTTATTTTTTGAGACAGAGCCTCACTCTGGCTGGTGTGCATTGGCCTGATCTCGGCTCACTGCACCTTCTGTCTCCTGGATTCAAGTGATTCCTGTGCCTCAGCCTCCCTGAGATTGCAAGCATGCACCACCATACCTGGCTGATTGTTGTTATTTTTAGTAGAGATGGGGTTTTACCATGTTGACCAGACTGATCTCAAACTCCTGGCCTCAAGTGATCAACCTGCCTTGGCATCCCAAAGTTACAGGCATGAGCCCCCACACCTAGCCAAATATACCCATATTATATTTGCATTTTTTCAGACCAAACTAGGTAGAAGCCCCTGGACATGAAGTCAAGTGGTTTCCACTCATGAGCACATCTGGGTTTTATGTGAGGACTAAATCTGACTCAGTACAGAGCAGTGTCCCTGTGCAACCTCTGGGAGGTGGGAGGTGGCCCCATTTTTAAGCCATTTAATTCTGCAAACCTCCTTTAATTTATGTTCCAACAGCAGAGAATTCTTTCCTGTCACTGGCTCATTAACCCAGCATTTTATTTGTCATAGAGCATGTGTGAAAACATTTCAGCTGAAATCCTGCCAATCCCACAATCCCCCTCCCACACACTTACCCCCATGGCTTCCTCCTCTTGCCAGGCACAGAGGCCACAGTGTGGAGTAAAGGGTTATTTCTGGACTTCTCTACAACAGACAATATCTAAAAGGACTCATTTTCAGCTCCACAAGGTCGGGAATTTGTGTTTTGTTTATTGCTGAAACCCCAGCACCTAGAACAGTGCCTGACACGTCGTAGAGCTCAATAAATACTGCTTGACTGAAAGGATCCATGAGTGTGTGGGTGGGCGGAAGGATAGATAAATAGATGATCGGTAGGTGGGTTCATGGATGAATGGATAATGGTGGGTGGAATGATGGATGCATGGATGGATGGATGGATGGAAAGAAGGAAGGATGGAGAGATGGATAAATAGATGATGGATAGGTAGATGAATGGATAATGGGTAGGTGGAAAATGGATGGATAGTGGATAGATAGATGGTACAATGGACAGATGGATCAATGTTGGCTGGGTGGGTGGGTGGAGAGAGTGATGGTGAGTACAGCACAATTAGATAAGTGCAGAGTGAGGCTTTCTCTTCCCCATCTGTGTAATGGCTAAACCTCTGGGGAGGAGACTCTGGGGCTACTGTCTTTTGTACTAAATCTAGCAATTGCAGCAGCAGCATTTTCATTTTTTGTTTATTCCACATCATTCTACAAGGGATTTACAATAGTTTACAATAATAGACATAATACAATAAATAGAAGAAAATAAAATCAAAAACAAAATAGAGCCAAGAAAACCCAGATAAATAGGAGACACAGTCCACCGTTTTTCTGTACATTCTCCTTGGAGACCTGGGTGATGGGAAAAATTTGCTTGAAAAAGTAGTCTTTCCAGTAGTGGCTTCCCCTGAAAGCCTTTGCTTAATTTAGCTAAAGTGGGAGGAGAGAGATCAAAAATACCAAATCTAAAAGTAGTTGTAAGCATAAGACTTTGTAGGCCCACAGTCCAGTTTACAAAGAACTTTGGCATCTCCTTTCATTGTCACAGCCCTGAAAATAAAGAACGAATACAATCATCTCCATTTTACTGGTGAGCAAACTGAGGCTCAGGAAGGCCAGAGGGCCCACAGGTGGTCAGGGTCATTTTGGATCTCAGCCTGCAGCCTCTGGCTCCTGATCCATTCTTTGGCCTTTCCCCGGTACCTGTGAGCCTTTTGGCTCCCAAGCATGGGGATGGGGAGGGTTAAGAGGGACAGCTCTTTCCCATGCTTGAGTGCCACATTGTCCTGGTGGTAACTTTAGTGTCAGTTGCTCAATGGGGCAAGGACAGGGCGCATGCAGACTTCAGCCTTGGAGGCAGGCTTGGAGGTATCCACCGTGACTGCTTTTTCTATCACATCTGATTAGAAGCCTCTACCCTGTTATAGACTTGCTAAGTCAGCAGAAAGAACTAGTGTAATCGGTGCAGGTCTGTCTACTGGGATAGGAAGAAAGGGTGGCATCATTTCACACGTGTCCACTGTCCCTTATGAACCACTGCATCTGTCCATGTCTACAAGAATCTGTTTCCCCCACAACCCCCACACAAAGTCAGCAGGCATTTCTGGCAATGAAGCCGAGCAGCTCGTCTGATACACTGCCTCTGATGGGCGGAGGCCCTTTTAATGTGGACACTGTGTCCCCTGCTCCCGGGTTCTTGGCCTTTCAGGATTTGGTTCAGGAGGAAGCAGCCATCATAACTCAGAAGTGAAAAGTCTGCTTTCTGGTAACATCCAGAAGCCTCTTGAACTTGTTTCAACTGACCAGAGCTCAGTTGGCGTCTTTATTAAAAATTCTGGGAAATCATATTTGCACTTTAATTGGTTTCAGGAGCAGAGGTCAAAGTTCACAAGTTAAGACCATGAATTATAATGTGCTGCGGATGGTGCGTTCTGGGGCCCAGGTGTTTGCTATTAACAGTGGAAATGTCCTACTAAAGATATGTTTGATCATTTGCTCCTGGCCTGTTGGTTTTCTTAGCTTTCTGCGGTCCATCTGGTTGGCCCACTGTGTCAGCGTCCAGTTATAAGGCAGTCACTTTCCGTGAGGATGGATTGCCCCATTAGCTTCCACCCCAGTTCTGTTCTGTCGTCTGAGCCTGTGTTCTCAATGCTGTGTCCCTGTGCATCACTGGGCAGGCAGAGTGGGCTGACTCAGGCCCTGTTCTCTTTCCCATCACACCGCAAGGAGTCACGAGCCTGTTTTCCCTGCCTGCAGCTCATTAGGATATGAACGAGCTCACAGCCCTTCTCAGCTGTGCACGATCTGGCCCAGGTTTCGACTCAGGTGTGCCGGATAAATCCCAAGACCTGGCCTTCATCTTCTGTTACACCAAAGACCTTCAGGGAGGTGCTCCAAGGTGCACCTGGAAGGAAGTATAGGACCCTGGGATTCCTTCTGTTTGCATCTGGCTCCAGGGAGCCCTGTGGCATCGGGCAGCTGCCTCTCCCACGGATGCAGCTGCTGCTGGCGTAGCCGTTTGTGCTGGGTCATGCCTGAGGCTGCCCAGAGGCCCCACCCTGGGGCAGCTCCTGGCAGCCGCTCTAGGAGGCCCCCTACAGGCCTTGAGAGCTTGTCATTGAGTGGGAAGAACACAGGCCTTCCAGGCAGAGATCTGTGCTTTCAGTCTCCACGCCGGAACTGCAGGATCCCAGCAAGGAGCCAAGCTGTCTGGCTCAGTTTCCTCATCTCTAAAATAGGAGTCATGATTGGCTCACAGGGGTGCCAGTGAGAGAACATCTGCCAGGCTCCTGGTCCCCAGCAGGGGCTCACTAAACAAATGGTGGCTCCTATCCAGCCCCGCTCCAGGCAAGATGGAGTAAAACGCCCTAAAATGAGATGACCTCCTTGCATCCAGGGCAGTCCTGCCATGGCACTGAACAGGAGGCCGGTCCCCTGTGAGTACAGATGCCATCACCTTGGCCTCACAGGCAGGCTACTGGGTTGCACCTCAATTCTGTGCATGGTGATTGGAAGGTTTTTTCCCTGGGCATAACTGGAGAAAGACCTGAAGATTTTCCTGAAGATGGCCTTAGAATTTTTGGTTTGCAGCTTGTCCAAGCAATGTCCATCCCCGCCGGTGCGGTCTCCTAACCCCCTCGTACTGTAAGTGGACCTCGCTCTCACCTGGGAAGAGAAGATGGAGTTCATGTTGGGCTTATGCTCCTCAAGGGACTAGCAATAAGTAGAACTGGCTGTGAACTAAGAATTACTACCTTGTTTTTGAAAAAGCTCAGCAAGCTGGTCACGGAATGAATGATAAAAGATGTGGCCAGCGTGGTGGCTCATGCCTGGAATCCCAGCACTTTGGGAGGCTGAGGTGGATGGATCACCTGAAGTCAGAAGTTTGAGACCATCCTGGCCATGGGGAAACCTCGTCTCTACTAAAAATACAAACAATTAGCCGGGCGTAGTGGTGGGCACCTGTAATCCCAGCTACTCAGGAGGCTAAGGCAGGAGAGTCACTTGAACCTGGGAGGCAGAGGTTACAGTGGGCCGAGATTGCACCACTGCACTCCAGCCTGGGCCACAGAGTAAGATTCCGTATCAAAAAAATAATTAAATTAGAAAAAAAGATGAGTCTTTAGACTGTCTTCTCCGGAGAAAGGATCTCATGATTTGTGGCCATTTCTCACTCTGAGCTCAGTGCCTGGCCTTGGCTATGGTCAGGAAATGGACAGAAGATGTGGAGTGAGCTCACGTGACATGAGCTTTAGGAAAAGGGCTAGAAAACGCTTTCAGGAACTGGAAACAACCACAGCCGAGTAGCAGGTAACAGCCATCTCGATGGCGTTTTTGTTTGTTTCATTTTCGGGTTGCTTTGTGGGTCGGTTGTGCTCCCAGCTGCATGCTCTTGTTGAACTAAAGAAAAACTGGCCCTTTCAGAATGGAACAGACTCTTTTGCTTCTTTGGCACCATGTATGTATTAAACGGAGCGATGATCTTTAACTGTTTGCTCATTACTTCACCTCCTGAATCATCTGGCTCTCAAATTTACTTGTAATTTGTGGTTTTACAGTGTAAGGCGTGCTCTATTTTGGCTACAAGTAATAAACTGTACACCATATTGGAAATGTTTTTAAGCACTATCATTTATGGGGGATTAGCAATCAGCAATTTGAAATGGCTGAAGTGGCAACTCTGAATGGGAGAAAGACACTTCTTTTGCCTGTCAGTACCAGGAGCCAGCATTTCACAGTGCTTGGAAGCTAACCAGACTTGCATATTTTTGTTTGAGGCTCGTTTATCCTGCTGTTCAGTGCAATGAGGGAGTTGTTACCCCTATCTTATAGCTGTGAAAACAGAGGCTGAGTGAAGTGCAGATAGATGGGGTGCTCAGACATAGGCTTCCGATTTTACTGCTTGTCCACCTCCTCCTCACCACATACCCAGGTAAAGGAGAGCCTCCCGGGTCTGTTGAATCTGTGGCGTCTGCTGTCAGGACAAAAAAAAAACTCCATTTTGGTCTGCAAAAAGCAATCAGTGGGAAGCAGAATGTCAGCAACGTATTTTCCAAAACTAGTTAGCCCTTTACCCTCTAATCATTTATCAGCTGTCGATGATGTGAGGTTTTTGTTTGTTTGTTTTTGCTTTTGTTTTTGTTTTTTTCCAATCAGAGAAATCTGGATGGCTTCCTGTCCCCTGTTCCCTGTAACGTTGGCTTTTCCTGTCACATGGTTGTGTCAGCTCCAAGCTGTTCTCAGCCGCTGCCCGGCTGTTCCATCCTTCTTCCTTGGTCACTTCCACTCCTTTCCTGCCATCAGCACTCGGATAGATGTCAGCCCCTTAGCTTGGAGCTGTGGGACTTAGACTCCATGCGCGTTTATTTATGAGGCTGCAGAGTCACAGGAAGCAGCGGGTGACCTGCAGGCCCCCCAGCCCCGCCCGAATCCAGCATGATTATAGCTGCTTTCTCTAGATGCCTAATTTCCAGCAAGAAAAGCAGTTGTCTCAGAATCATACCCAGAGAGCTTTTGCAAGGCAGATAACTCCCGACTTCCACTGTCAAGGTTGACAAATTGGCCTAGTGTGATTCACCCCCAAGAATATAGCAGTGAGACACACAATAGGCTCCTACAAGAAAGAACCTTCTGACTGCAGATTTTTCAAAGTAAAAGTAACCCCTAATAATGTTTTACTTGGCAGCTTTGTGATGGCTAAAATATGAAGCCGTGACTGCCTTTATGGTGGGGAGCTGTAAGTGGCATTCCTCTTTTTAAAAGTGGTGTTTTTTTCCAAAATCGCCCAGCTGTCTGTTTCATCCTCTTTTGGCTTTTAACCTTGCATTCAACATGGTAAACTTTCCCCAAGTGTCCCCTGCTAGATAAATATTAGAGAAAAAGGAAAGCAGGGCTAACAAAAGAGGTCACATCCTAGATCCTAGCAGGGGCCGCAGTCACCCTGCCATGGCTTCGGAGATAAATTCTCTGCCTTTGAGCTGAAAGCAGCACTTTTTTTTTTTTTCTGGGCCCCAGGTATAACCATTCTAAAGCATTCTCATGCCAAGGGAAAGTATCGTGCTAAAGGGCTTCTTTCCTGAGTGATTCTCCAGTTTTATTGCTTTGCACCAGTCTATCACTGCTATATGTCACTTCAATTAGTGGCTGTCCTGGCACATTTGGGATAATTTATTAGACATATTAAAAAGTACATTGTGATGAGCTTACGGAAGAAACTGAGGCTTATCTTTTCAACCACAGATGATGGGCTGTGTGAGATCTTTCATGTCACGAGCAACTACCTGGTCCAGGTCAGTGCTCTTTTCGTGGGTGCTCCAGGGAATAAAGCTATTAAATAAGAAAGAAAAATACAAGCACAAAGGAGGCACAGTTTCCATACTTCGGATTTTGAAGGAAGTAGAAGGGAAACATCACTCTGTTGACAACCACCTGAACCTTTCCTGTACCTTAGTATACAGTATGAGGGTCAGTCAGTTTACCATACCACTTCCAGATATTTGAAAATTCATTTCTGATATGAATTTGGTTTATACGACAGATACTCACAGAATTTTTAGCACATGCCTAAAATCAGATCAGGTTTTCAAAATGCTATACATTGGGTTTTTCTTGGAAAACGGAACCAGAGAGCAAAACAGAATTATTATTTAGGATACGACAGGTGGCCCATGGTGAGTCTAGATGGTATTTTTTATTGTTATGACACAAATAGGTACAACAACATTGAACTTTAAATCTAGGTAAGTTGTTTACAGATTTAACGCGCATCAGAATCACCTGGACCATTTACAGATGAGCAGATAGCACATTGTGGTATGATCTCACTTGCAATGGAATATCATCCAGCCATAAAAAGGAATGAAGTTCTGATGCATGCTGCCATGTGGATGAACCTTGAGAACACTGTTCTAAGGGAAAGGAGCCAGACACAAAAGGCCACATGTGTAGGATTCAGCTTACATGAAATGAAGAGCACAGGCGAATCTGCAGAGACAGGAAGCAGGTTGGTGGTTGGCAGGGCCTGTGGGGAAGGGAGAATGAGGAGTGATGGCTTAATGGGTGAGGGATTTGTTTGAGGGGTAGGGGAAAAGTTCTGAAGTTAGATAGTAGTGATGGTTACACAACATTATGAATGTGCTGGAAAAAAACACTGTATTATATACTTTGAAGTGACTTAAAGGATGAATTTTATGTTGTGTAAATCCTACATCAACTTAGCAAATCGGCTGCAGAGCTTATTAAAATCCAGGTTACTAGGCCCCTACCCTGAGTTTTTCTGACTTAGTCTGTCTGGGTGGGGCCCGAGAATGTGCATTTCTAGAAAGTTCCTGGTGCTGCTTGTCCTGAGAGCACACTTTGAGAACTACTGGTCCAGGCATATGTGGGATCACAGCAGGATTTGTCACCTGTATTTAAATTGTTGCACTCAAGGTTAATCAGTCACCTGTGTTTCAGCATTCACTGCAGTGCTGAACTGGCATTGGTAATAAAGAAAATGGTTTTTAATAACTGAACATGCAACCGTAAGAACTGATCACGTCTAGTACTGACATCCCCTAACTGTAAACTCGCAAAGAAATCCCTTCACCTCATTTGTAAATGGGGATAATAATACCTGTTTCATTGGATTGTTCTAAAATTTTTAATTTAAAAAAGTATAAAAGAAAAATATTGCCGTGAGGAAGCACCACCATATCACCTAGCTTAAAGCAGGTATCCATAAATAGTTATGCCAAAAAAGTATATACTTTAACCCAATTGCTAGTCTTGGGAATTTATAATGTTATGGCCAGAATATGGTGATACAGGAAGGAGAGAACTTAGAACACAGCCTTGGCTGCAGTTTCACTCAGACTCCATTTATGTGCAGTAAAGGATGTGTGTCTGAGGATTTGGGATGTCAAGGACCATTTCTGGAGGAGTGGGATCGTATGGGCCTTGGAGAGTGGCTAGAGAGGAAATGAAATGGGAGAGTGGGCACATCCCTTAAGGAAGGAGCTTGGCAAGGGGGCCATGGGGTCAGGCTCAGGTCATAATGGAATTGGGATCCTCTTCAGAGCTTTGAATGTAATAGACACTTGAAAACTATTGCTTCATAAGTGAGTAAATAAATGAGAGAGTTGTGCATTTGCCAAAGTTGTATTCTGCCATCATCAGAAGTGTGTAGGCAGAGTCGGCACCTGGGGAGCAGGCGATGCACCTGGCCTTGCTGAGCGTCTCGCCAGCATCCTCTCTCCCGCGTGCCTATGTAAAGCAACAGCTGTCTTATCAACAATCGCACTAACAGATTCTGCCCATGATTCCTCAGACCTTGGAGAGTGGATTCCTTGCCTTCCTTGTTGTCCATTGGCACATCTTTTATGCAAACTAACTCACTGCCCTTTGACTCCTTGAGCTATTAGTCATTGGCACCTTCTGTGTTCTAGGCACTAGGTAACTAGTGGCTACTTAGGATGTAGAAAGTATTCAAATATGTGCAGATTAGGATGGTGCTACCATTAAAGCAATCTATATTTGCTACTGGCAAATTTCCTTTATCTCTTGAGATTTCAAGTAATTTTAGATTATTACGTTTTGTGTATGGGGGAGTCATTGGGTTTGCTGTAAGTTTTCAATACTTAGTTGTGTGCTCTGATTGAATTAGATAGACTATCTTGGAGCAGAGAAAGGGAAGTGAGGAGTAGACCTTTGCCTGCTTAAAAAAAAAAAAAAAAAAGGCAGGGGGAATAAGAGTTTGGAGTTCCTGTGAAAAACACCTTTAAATCTTTAATCTATCTTGAGTTAATTTTTGTAAATGGTGAGATGTAAGGATCCAGTTTCAGTCTTCTGCATATGGCTAGCTAGTTATCCAAGTACCATTTATCATTGAGTAGTAAGTCCTTTCCCCATTGCTTATTTTTACTGATTTTGTCAAATATTAGATGGTTGCAGGTGTCTGGGTTTATTTCTGGAGTCTCTGTTCTGTTACATTGGTCTATGTGTCTGTTTTTGTACAACTATCATGCTGTTTTAGTTACTGTAGCCTTGTAGTATAGTTTAAAGTCAGATAATGTGACACCTCCAGCTTTGTTCCTTTTGCCTAAGATTGCTTTGGCTATTTGGAATTTTAGGATAGCTTTTTCTAATTCTGTGAAAAATTACATTGGTATTTTGATAGGGATAGCACTGAATCTGTAAAATACCTTGGGCAATATGGACATCTTGACAATATTCTTCCAATCCATGAGAATGGAATTTTTTTTATTTATTTGTGTCATCTCTGATTTCTTTCAGCAGTGTTTTGCAGTTCTCCTTGTGGAGAACTTTCCTCTTCTTGGCTAGATAAATTCCTAGGTATTTCATTTTTGTGTGTGGCTATTGTAAATGGAATTGCGTTCTTGATTTTGTTCTTAGCTAGAATATTATTGGTGTAGAGAAATGCTACTGATTTTTGTACATTGATTTTGCATGCTGAAACTTTACTGAATTTATTTCTCTGTTGCAGGAGACTTTTGGCAGAATTTTTAGCATTTTCTGTGTATAGAATTATATTCTCAGTAAAGAGAGAAATTTGACTTCTTTTTTTCCTATCTGGATGCCTTTTACTTCAGCTTTGGCAAATAATTTATGGCTAAGTCCCCAAAAGCAATTGCAACATGAACAAAAATTGACAAGTGGGACCTAATTAAAGGGCTTCTGCGCAGCCAAAGAAATTACCAGCAGAGTAAATAGATAGCCTACAAAATGGGAGAAAATATTCACAAACTATGCATCTGACAAAGGTCTAACATCCAGAATCTACAAGGAACTTAAATCAACAAGCAAAAAACAAATAGTTCAATTTTAAAATGGGCAAAGGACATAAACAGACACTTCCCAAAAGAAGATATACAAGTGGCCATATGAAAAAAATGTTCAACATCACTAATCATCAGAGAAATACAAATCAAAACCACAGTGAGATACTATCTCACACCAGTCAGCATCGCGATTATTAAAAAGTCAAAAAATAGCAGATGCTGGCAAGGCTGTGGAGAAAAGGGAATGCTTATACACTGTTGGTGGGAGTGCAAACTAGTTCAGCCACTGTGGAAAGCAGTTTGGCAGCTTCTTGAAGAACTTGAAACAGAACTCCATTTGACTCAGCAATCTCACTACTGCGTATATATCCAAAAGAAAATAATTCATTCTATCAAAAAGACATATGCCCTCGTACTTTCATTATAGCACTACTCACAATAGCAAAGACATGGAATCCGCTTAGGTGCCCTTCAACAGTGGATTGGATAAAACAGTATATACATACACCATAGAATACTACACAGCCATCAAAAGAATGAAATTATGTCCTTTGCAGCAACATGGATGGATCTGGAGGCCATTATCCAAAGCAAATTAATGCAAGAATGGCAAATCAAATACCATGTGTTCTCATTTATAAGTGGGCACTAAACATTGAATACACATAGATATAAAGATGAGAACAGCAGACACTGGGGCCTATTAGATGGGCGAGAATGGGAGGGAGCAAGGGCTGAAAAACCATCTATTGGGTACTATGCTCACTACCTGGGTAAATGGACCCCAGACCCCAGCGTCATACAGTATACCCATGTAACACATTTGCATATATACCCCTTCATCCCTAATAAAAGTTGAAATTATTTAAAACAGATAAAAATACCTTCAGTCATTACCAGTGCCTGCCCTATACAGAGGCACAGCTCCCTGTGTATTGACACTCCATGGGATCTTCTCATCATCAGCATGACCTTGACCTAACCAAGAATGATGCCAAGTCCAAAAGGGGTTGCCTGTCTGGGTGCGTGTCTGCAAGAAAAGCCTGTTTCCCACTGTTGAGTAAGTTCCACCAGGCCAGTCCTGCCCATCTACACACACGTTTGCCAGCTCTTTCCCCAGACACACTCACATCTTCTTCCCTTTGTGTGAGGGGCTCAAATGACCCTCTTCCTGGTGAGGTCCACCATCCCTAAAAGTTCAATACACATCCTCTTCCCTTTCTCTTTTATTTTTTTTCTCCTTAATTCTACTCTTTCTAAGCCATTCTTTTCCCTTAGCTTGCCTACTACCTGTTGGTCCCACTGAATGTAAGCTCCATGAGGGCGGAGGTTTTTTATGTTTTCTTCATTCCCATATCCCCAAAGCCTGGAACAGTGCCTGGCACCTAGTAAGTGTTGAATAAACACTTGGGAATAATGGAGTGATATGTGATAGGTTGTTCTGATTTTCTTCCTCTAAAGCCTGACTTCCTCTAAATGCCCAAATTAGGTTCATAAATATCCTATCAGAGTAAATAGTCACCTGCCTCCTTGACGAGAAATCATGAAAGAATGTGATGAGTAACAATATCCTACAGGTAGAAAATGGTCCTCAGTCTTATCACCATTTGTCATCAAAAGTGAGTTCTTAAACAATAAATGAGGTATTTTTTTCTTCATTACATAGAAAAAATGTTAGTGATATTGGCTGGCTCAGTCCAAGGAAATGGCAGGAATGTTTGGGAAGGGCTGCTGGACTCCCCAGTGACCTTGCTGGGTCCCCCTGAGCAAGTCAGAAAAACCCCAGGTTGATGGGAAGAGAAGCCGCTCACACCTGCTCATGGCTGGAGTTGTGACCCGTGATCAGCAGTTGCTGGAAGCTTGAACTGTCCTGACCTGGTAGGCAGGAGGCACGTCGGTGAGATCAGGCCGTGTGGAAAGGAACCCTGAGAAAGGATCTGTTCAGTGTTGGTAAATTCACCAAGACTTCATTTCACATCTGAGGAGGACATTACTACTTTGTTGTTAGAACAGAGGCATCCCTGGGGAATTCATGTCAGGGTGTTGTTCCTCAGCGCAAGATTGAAAACCCGTGAATTGGATGAGGACTATTTATGCATGATTCTAAATGAGAGAATTTTTTTAACATTTGGGGGTTTTCCTTCAGCAGAATGAGGAAAAGCTAAGGGAAGTGGAAATGTATTATTACACAGATCACTACACCATCTGACAACATCCAGTACAGACAAAAATACAGTGATGATCTTTGCCAGTGACGATCTGTTCTGTTCTCCTCTCCTACATACTCTGAAGTTTAAATCCTGGACTTAAACTGTTCTCATTCATCCTGTTTGGACGGCAAACCCCCAAAAACCCAAGTTTTTGTGTTTGTTACTTTGAAAGGAATGAGATGGGGAAGTCTTGTCTGAGCTTAGTGAACGGAGCTGATCTCAGCTCTCCAATCCCTGGGATCTGTGGACATTCTCTGCTCCCTTGGGAAACACGGCAGTTCATCCCACTCTTTTCCAAGCTTTTCTTAACTGCTGTGATTCTTGCTATAAACCCTTCCTGAGACTTACCATTTATCCTAGGGTCTTTCCTAATTAACTTTAATATTTTCTAGAAATCAGTCCCCTTCTAGAATGAACTGATAATGGTTTGTCACAGAACTAAGTTGCCTGTCATTGAGTGAGAATGATGTTTCATCTCCTAGATCAGGCCTAGAGACATAAATGTCCTAGGAAAACTCTCAGATATGGAAGTTTCCATCTGTACCTCCATGATATTTATTATTTTTTTAAATTTATTTTTGCAAAGAGAAGTTTTCTTAACTCCCTGTGTATGGTACAAATTACTTCAATATAATACTCTTCTAAATTGGAAAGACATTATCATTTTTCTTGTGGATCATTGTTTGGACCTCGTCAGTGTCATTTTGATACCAGGAATAACCAGTTTGTCTGCCAAAGGAAATTACAAAGATTTTGAAAGGCACCTTGTTACAGCGATATGAGTAAGTCCTGATATGTTGCCTTCGTATCCATAGAGCAGCACGTTCATTTATTGATTTGTAGATTAGAATTATTAATATACTCCAGTTAATAGCCCGAGGTTGACAGAAACCACTTGGAGGGAAAACTAATGCAGGAACAGAAAACCAAATACCGCATGTTCTCATTTATAAGTGGGATCTAAACATCGGATACATATGCACACAAAGAGGGGAACAGCAGGCACTGGGGAAGGAAAGGATGGAGAAATGCCCTGTGGAGAACTATGCTTATTGCTGGGGTGATGAAATAATCTGTACACCAAACCCCACTAGCACACAGTCTACCTACGTCACACATCTGCATGTGTACCCCTGAATCTACAATAAAAGTTAAATAAACTTCAGGGCCAGGCGTGGTGGCTCACACCTGAAATCCCAGCACTTTGGAAGGCCAAGGCAGGCGGATCACCTGAGCTCAGGAGCAGCCTGACCAACTCGGTGAAACCCCATCTTTACTAAAAATACAAAAATTAGCTGTGCGTGGTAATGGGCGCCTGTAATCCCGGCTAATCAATCAGGAGGCTGAGGCAGGAGAATCACTTGAACCTGAGAGATGGAGGTTGCAGTGAGTCACTGCACTCCAGCCTGGGTGATAGAGTGGACTCAGTCTCAAAAACTAAAATAATAAAGTTAAGAAAAAATAGCTGGTCATAAAAAAAAAATCTGTGGCTAATGACATGCCTCATATACGTGGGGAGAAACGGGAAAACCACTCGGAGAGGATGGTGCAGTGTTATCAGTCGATCCTAGAAATCATTATCTCAGAAGTTCGCCAAGCTCAATCATTAAGTGGCAGCTGGTCTACCATCATCAGGGAAACGTAGCAGCTTGTGCCGGTTTGGCCAATTGGTTGAGATCCAGTTCTAATGTCATCCTTATAAACGTCTCCATCAGGAGAGGGTGCTTGGGTTTGCTGGACAGCAGGCCCTGCTCCCTCTCTAAGTAATAAAACTTTCTGGGTTTCTGGCACTTTTATACCTTAATAATCCTTGCTGCCTCAAGACATGGGAAAATGCATTTGTAAAAAGTGAGACACTCTGTGTACGTTGGATAACACTGGCTGCTTTGGGAATCAAACCCCCCAATGCTCAGTGGGTTACCATAGTAGAAGCATGTTTTCCTTCTGTATGACGCTGTGAGGCTCCAGGCTGCAGGTGGCTTTCCTCCCTACAGTGAGTGAGGACCAGATGCCACGTCTGACTCTTCCATCTCCTAAAACCGTGGGATACCCTAATCTCAGCTGGCAGATGGGGAAAGAAAGGATGTGAAGAAGGAATACTCACTTAAATGCCATCAGCCAAAAGTAACCTACATCACTTTGGCTCGTGTTCTAGTGCCAAGAATTAGTCCTACAGCCCACCCAGGTGCATGGGTCCTGGGAAGCCCTTCTAGAGCACAGAAGGGGAGCATAGCTTTGCTGGAGAGTTGGCTGACACTGCCATGCCTCTTTGTCACCCTGGAATTGAGAGGCAAGGGCGAGACCTGCATTTCTGGACCACCTCCATTCTCTTACAGCCATGCTGAGGGAAGACAGGGATTTGACCTTTATAGACCTGAATGCCAATAGCAGCAGGCCGTGCCCTATGGTGGAACCCTGTGTCCTTGGAACCATGGAATTAATAAACACCATCAATTGTACTTTTTTCTTCTTTGCACTTTCCAATAAAGACATTGGTATATGTTTGTATTACAAGCTACGGTCGCTAAGAATTCACTTTTCATTTCATCGTTTCACCCAGAACTATTAATAATGTCTTTAATTAACGAGGCTCTGCCTGAACTTGTTGATCTGAAAACCATCAAAAGATCATTTCTTTTTTGATAAAGCACTTCATCATTGGCTTTGGCACTGTACAGGAATGAATGTCAGGATGAAACTGAATGTGCCTCGCTTTATACTGCATATCCGAGCGTTCGTTCATTGAGATCACCAGTGAACACCCGGGCCGATGTGCCCAGTGGGTGCCTTCTGGGCACAAGAAGGGCAGGCAAAGCCATTCCATGCCCTGTGACTTACTGTTCTGGGCTCCCCTTTCTCAGGTACCCATTTCCCATGGTGTTCAGCAGCTGCAGCAAGAAGGACTTGGAGACCAGCCTGGAGAAAGGAATGGGGATGTGCCTCTTCAACCTGCCAGAAGTCAAGCAGTCTTTCGGGGGCCAGAAGTGTGGGAACGGATTTGTGGAAGAAGGAGAGGAGTGTGACTGTGGAGAGCCAGAGGTAAGAACCAGACTCCTCTGCCTCCTAAACCATAAGATACCCTAATCTCAGTTGGCAGAATGAGGATACAAAGAAACCTTGTATCTTTGCCTAGGCAAAGAAGAGAGAA
>PVKP010029913.1:0-28489 GCA_004027715.1 Plecturocebus donacophilus | reverse complement strand
GTCTTTGTGAAGCGGGACTCTGGCACGCCCCGCCTGCGTGGGCTTTTGGGGTCGGGGCCCTTGCGCCCCTCGCCTACTTCATCTCGCCCCTTTCCCTGCTCCGCCACCCTTAAAGAAGCCAGGCTTCGCCTTCCCGTCCCCTGCAGCCCCCCTGCTTGCAATGCCCGCCTCCCTCACCCTCAGTCGCACCCTAAGGCCCAGTTCAAAGGCTGCTTCTCGGAAGCCTCCGCCGATTCCCAGTTTTAATCACTTTCCCCGGGGCGCCCGCTTTGCCCTGATCGCTTTGTTTGGACCCCTGCAGGTCCTGGGCGGGGCCGGCACACTGCCTGGCCGCCCAGAAAAGTCTTCGGTGGGTTACGGGATGCGTGAACCTGGAGACCGACAGGAATGGAAACTGAGGTCTCCCAAGTCCAGCGTGGAGTCCTGTCCGCTCTCCGGGCAGACGTCCGAGCTTCCCTCTGGGGACTCCGTGTGCGCCCTGAGGCCCTTTAGCCACACTGCACACCCGGGACCTCTGGCCTCCCAGCCTTTGTCCAGGCTGCTCTTTCTGCAGGATGCCACGAGGGCAAAGCCGGCCTCTCCAAGGTCCATCTCTCCGGGAGAAGCCGCGCCTGATCATGGGGGCTTTATGGTAATCAGTTCACCTGACTTTTTGTTCCAGAAACTTTACATATAAGTTACATTTCCTTTCACCGCAACCCTGATGCGGCCCGCAAGTGGTTGGCCTGGGATTTGACCTCGGTTCTTGAATGACGTCAGACCTCACAAGACATCAAAGGCGGGTTCTTTCTTCCACCGGGTGCAGTGGCCTTTCTCTCTCAGGCCTTCCCCCAAGGACAGCTGTTCCCCCACAACTAGCCCCATCTCTCTAGCTTTCGGGCTGCAGCGGGGCGGGGCTGGGATTCCTGTTCCAGGGCTAGTCAGGGGCTGGGTCCCCTGTGGCTCTGAGTCTCCTTGAAGAATTTCGAGGGAGGGTGTGCAGGGGGTGGGGAGAGGTGAGGCAGGAATGTGGGGCTCCGGAGGGAAAGCAGTCAAAGGTGGAGAGGGCTCCAGAGGTGGCTTTCCCAGGGCCCTGGGAAGCAGGGGCCAGTCTGAATGACAAAGGTTCCCTGGAGAGCAAAGGAAAGCTCTAGAGGATGGGAATGTGGGAGGAGGAGGGTCAGAAGGGTGGGGAGGAAGCGGCCCGTGGGCTCCCATCTGCAGCGGCCCTTTCAAGTCCTGCTAAACCCTTAACAATAAGAGGAACTGACCAGTGGACATACGCAAAGGATGATTAACCTAGTTCACTGAAGAAATACAAAAACCTGTGAAAACGCTAGAAATCCCAAAGTACAAACGAAAAAGAGAGTCTGCTTTTTCCTATCTATAGAACTGGTCAAGATAATAGAAGTGAAAACACCAGATGTTGGCGAGGTGTGGGAAAGGGAGTGCTTTTTTCACTGCTGAGGACGTAAATTGTACCACTTTCCTGTAGGACCATGTCACCATAGGTACAAAGGCCTTTAAAAGAGTTAGACTTTGACTTAGCAATTCTCTTTCCGGGGTGTATCCTAAAATCAAAGATTATTTATCCTAGCCTTTTCTGTAACTGGAAAAAATTGAAAATTCTCTAAATGTTCAATGACCGGGAATTGGGTAAGTAGGTTATGTCTGATTCTCAGACTGAAGACTGCAGAAATCGACTATGACTTTCTTGAATAATATGAAAGACATGGGGAACACTGGAGATAAGCCGGTCAGTGAAAAGAGGAAGTTGTAAAACAGCGTGACTCCAATTTTATACAGTGTCTATATAAATAGTATCTGCCATGCATGGCGCTGGACTGGGAGCCAATCCCAATCTACCATTTGAGCAACACAGCAGCCCTGGGAAGAAGATTCTAGTAACTTAACAAAATGTTAACAGCAAGGGGAGAGGGCACGTGCTTTTACTTTTTTCCTTTATACTTTCTAATCTTTTTCCATTTTTTCTTTTTTCTTTCTTTTTTTTGAGATGAGTTTTGCTGTCATTGCCCAGGCTGGAGTGCAGTGGCATGGTATCAGCTCACTGCAACCTCAGCCTCCCAGGTTCAAGTGATTCTCCTGCCTCAGCTTCTCAAGTAGCTTGGATTACAAGTGCCTGCCAACACATCCAGCTAATTTTGTTTTTAGTAGAGATGGGGTTTCATCATGTTGGTCAGGCTCGTTTCAAACTCCTGATCTCAGGTTATCCACCAACCTCACCTCCCAAAGTGTTGAGATTACAGGGGTGAGCCACTGCACCCAGCCCCAATTTTCTTTTTTCTTTTCTTTTCCTTTTTTTTTGAGATGGAGTTTTGCTCTTGTTGCCCAGGCTGGAGTGCGATGGCACGATCTCAGCTCACTGCAACCTCTGCCTCCCAGGTGCAAGCAATTCTGCCTCAGCCTCCCAAGTAGCTGGGATTACAGGCGTCTGCCACCACATCCAGCTCATTTTTTGTATTGTTAGTAGAGATGGGGTTTCTCCATGTTGGTCAGGTTGGTCTCAAACTCCTGACCTCAGGTGATCCGCCTGCCTCAGTCTCTCAAAGTGCTGAGATTACAGGCGAGAGCCACTGCACCTGGCTGTTTTTGGTGGGGGGGATGGAGTCTCACTCTGTCACTCAGGCTGGAGTGCAATGGCACTATCTCGGCTTACTGCAACCTCCGCCTCCCACGTACAAGCGATTCTCCCGTCTCAGCCTCCCAAGGAGCTCAAATTACAGGCATGCGCCACCACGCCCAGCTAATTTTTTTGTATTTAGTAGAGATGGGATTTCACCATGTTAGTCAGGCTGGTCAAGAACTCCTGACCTCAGGTGATCCACCTGCCTTGGCCTCCCAAAGTGCTGGGATTACAGGCATGTGCCACCACACCCAGCCCCAGCCCCAATTTTCTTCAATAGAAAATATAATGAAAACATTAAAAAATGTGAAATCACAAAAATCATTTGTTCAAAAATATCTTCAGGGTCCCCTTTTCTGGGGGTAGGTGGCAGTTTTCTTTTTGTATTAATTTACTGGGGTTGCCATAACAAAGTACCACAAATTGAGGGGCTTAAACAACAAAAAAATCTCACAGTTCTGGAGGCTGGAAGTCCGACATCAAGGTGTTGGCAGTGCTGGTCCTTTGAAGGGATGTGAGGGAGAATCTGTTCCATGTCTCTCTGGTGTGGAGCATACCAGGTGAATTCTGGTAGGCTCCCATGTTCTTTGTCTGGTTTCTTCTTGTGTTTCTTCCCATCTTCTTTCCTCTATGCTCGTCCATCTCCTTGTCCAAATTCTCCTGCCCCTTTTTTTGGGGGAGGGGGGATGAAGTTTTGCTCTTGTTGCCCAGGCTGGAGTGCAGAGGGGCGATCTTGGCTCACCGCAACCTCCAGCTCCCAAGTTTGAGCAATTCTCCTGCCTCAGCCTCCTGGGTGGCTGGGATCGCAGGCGTGCGCCATCACACCCTGCTAATTTTATGTTTTTAGTAGAGACAGGGTTTCTCCATGTTGGTCAGGCTGTTCTCGAACTCCCGACCTCAGGTGATCTGCCTGCCTCGGCTTCCCAAAGTGCTGGGATTACAGCTGTGAGCCACCATGCCTGGCCCCAGATTTCCCCTTTTTGTAAGGGGAAACCTTATATTTTTATAAACCGATCATATTGGTTTAGGGTCCACCCTAATGACCTCATTTTAACCTGATTACCTCTGTAAAGACTCTCTAAATAAGGTCACATTCTATGTTACAAGGAGTTAGGACTTCAACATATGAACTGGGAAGGGGGGGCAGCAGGTGTTCACCCTCTGAGATGGGCATGGCAGGGCAGGAGGTCCTCTGTGAGGGAGAGAGTCTGTGTTGCATCACTGTGTGACCTTGGGTGGTTGTTTAGACTTCATAGACTGGGGCTGGTATTACTTATCCTCCAGGGTTGTAGTGAATGGGGGTAATCACTAAAAGGTGCCTTCCCTGGGGGCCTGGCACATGGTCATTCCCAGGAAGTAGTTTATCTGTCCCTTGTTCCTTATCAACAAGGGTGGTTGGAAGAGCACTGGCCCAAGGACATCACATAGAGCTGGGTTTGAGTTCTGGCCTGTGTCTAGCTGTGTGGTCCCTCTGAGCCTCTGTTTCCTCATTTGTCAGTTGGGGAAAGTATCTATTCCCATTGAGTCATTGTAGCTAGAAGATAGAGATAAGACTAGGAAAGCTATTAGCAGTAAGAACGTTATGCAGCAGGAGACATCAACCTGATTAGTCTGAGGTAGCTGTCCTCTTTTTTAGGAAGTTTTCCTTGAACCCCACAACTTGGATTGGACTCCCCCTGCCATTGTGGGCTCCCACAGTCTCCTCTGCTACCCTCCACGACCCACCCCTCTGTTATGGCACTCGTCACACCTTACCATAGCTGTCTCTCTAGAATTACAGAAGGCTCCCTGAAGGAAGACACCATCACCCCTGCATGCCTGTTATAGTAGCAAATATGAACAGAAATAGTAAAACCCACTGCTGGCAGTGTTGCAGATGTTGGGACTCAGAACATGATAGCCCAACGTCTGGTATTCTGGCATGCTGAGTACTTGAACTCAAAGAGAAGCAAAATCTCCAGCCCCTGTGTCTCCTACTCCTCTTTCTCCTTGAAGCAAATCAGAGAAAACAGAATTCCTGTTCCCCAAAGCATGTCATAGAAACTAGAAGCTCTCTCCCCCTAAGTAAGCCATAAAATCTAGAAAGGTTACACTCTCCCTTTCCCTTGCCCCTGGAAGACCCTAATTCCAGAGGGGTCCTGCCCCATACCATGGAGGAAAGAATGCTGCACAAAGGGACCAAAAAGAATCTGAACAGACAGGCTTCGCTGGGTCTCCCCCCTAAGGCTGTTACCATGAGGCCATACCTCTTTATCCAATCACATCTCCACATGGCTATTCATTTGTCATCAAATATAAGCAGGAAAACACAGTTTTCTCTGGGTCTTTGGGTCTTTATTTCTGAAGGTTCCTTTTTCATGTAAAACTTTCATTCAATAAATTTGTTGTGCTTTTTTTCTCATTAATCTGCCTTTTACTATAAAAATAACCTTATGATGGATGAGGAAAGGTATCATACCTTTTCTGTATGTGTAGCAGTGGTGTGAATCAACACAATCTTTCTAGAGAACTGTTTAGCAGTTCTAATAAAAGCCATATACTTAGGCAGGGCACGGTGGCTCACGCCTGTAATCCCAACACTTTGGGATGCCGAGGTGAGTGGGTCACCTAGGGTCAGGAGTTTGAGACCAGCATGGCCAACATGGTAAAACTCGTCTCTACTAAAAATACAAAAATTAGCTGGGCATGGTGGCGGGTGCCTGTAGTCCCAGCTACTCTGGAGACTCAGGCAGGAGAACTGCTTGAACCCAGGAGGTGGAGGTTACAGTAAGCTGAGATTGTGCCACTGCACTCCAGCCTGGGTGACAGAGCAGTGAGCTGAGATTATGCCACTGCACTTCAGCCTGGGTGACAGAGTGAGACTCCATCTCAAAAAAAAAAAGCCACACATTTAAGTATAACCTCTGACCAAGAGAAACCGGGTTGGGAAATATATTCCAAGTATCTCATGCAAAGGTGAAAAAAAAACTTATTTATATAAAGATATTTTAAGCTGACTGTGTGTCACGAAGAAAAGTGGAAAAATAATGAAGCAATGAATACATAAACTGCAAACGATGACAGCTTGGTTCACACTGTGACAATTCAGCACAGTCCAGGAAACATTAACTGAGCACAGAGCATGTGTGAGGTCCTGGATTCCACTCTGGGAACCCAGACAGGTCCCTTCACCAACTAGTGGGTAGACAGGCAGGTAGACAATCACCATATAGTGTGAGCAGATGAGAGAAGTGGGGAGAAGCGCTTGTGGAGAAGTTCTCATGGGAAGGAGGGTCAGGAAAGCTTCTTGCAGGTGGAGATACCTGAGCTGGCTTCATGTGGACAGTGGTGGGAAGGAGAAGGAACAACCTAGATGAGGGTGGGGGGCACTTGGGAAATGGCAAATCATAGATGTGGCTGGAGGGTGGAATACATGCAGGCTTGATCAGACAGGAGAATATGGCCAGAGGCCAGATCGTCAAGGGCCTTGAATGCTAGTTTGTGCTTTACCCAGCAGAAGTGGAGAAGCCAATAGACATCCATGAAGAAGTGAGCAAGGGGATCATCTTTGTGATTTAGGAAGATCATGGTGTTGCCATTTGGAGGATGAACTGGAAAGGCCAGTAGGCAGGGAGAGCCTGTGGCAGGGTGCAGGTAAGACAAGGTGACAAGACCTGGGGATGGAGAGAGGGAGGCAAGGTCCTGAGATATTTATGAGGCAGAAGAGACAGATAACTGACAGGAGGACTGATGATAACTGACTTGATGACTGACTTGATGACTGACAGGATGCTTGGGGAGAGGCAGAGGCCGGTTTGTGGCGGGTGCCGCCAGCAACTGAGCAGGGGACATGAGAGGAGGAGCCAGTTCTGGGGGAAAAGGGATGAGTCCAGTTTGGTATCTGTTGGGTATGAAGTACCAATGGGATGTCCACATGGACACGGCAGCAGGCAGCTGGAGCTCAAGAGAGAGGATTGGGCAGAAGATTGGGTTTGGAAGGTATTGACTGGAGGTATGAACTGGAACCCAGGGCCGCGGAGCCCACCCTCCGAGAGAGTTTAGTCAGGGAGAAGTACCTGGACAGCGCCCACTGTAAAGGGTCAGAGGAGCAGCAGGTACCCCAGAAAGGGTCTTGAGAAAGATCCAGGAGGTGAAAACTGTGATGTGTCTCATAGAAGCCCAGGGAGGAGAGGCCAGAAAGGGAACAATAGCAACAGTATTTTAAATGTTCAGTTTTTGCAAATTAAAACCACAATGAGATACCACCTTGCCTTCCTGCATGACCATGATTAAAAGTCAAAAGACGATAGATGTTGGCGTGGATGTGGTGAAAAGGGAACACTTTCACACTGCTGGTAGTAAGTCAATACAATCACGATGGAAAACAGTATGGAGATTCCTTAAAGAACTAAAAGTAGATTTGCTGCTTGATCCAGCAATCTTACTACTAGGTATGTACCCAAAGGAAAAAAAGTTATTATATGAAAACGACACCTGCACACACGTTTATAGCAGCACAATTCGCAATTGCAAAGATATGGAACCAACCTAAGTGCCTATCAACCAAGTGGATAAAGAAAATGTGCTGCCAGGTACAGTGGCTCACACCTGTAATCCCAGCACTCTGGGAGGCCGAGGCAGGCGGATCACTAGGTCAAGAGTTCTCAATAACCTTGAACAACCTGGTGAAACCCCATCTCTACTAAAAATACAAAATTAGCTGGATGTGGTGGCAGGCGCCTGTAATCCCAGCTACTCAGGTGGCTGAGGCAGAAGAATCGGTTGAACCCAGGAGGCAGAGGTTGCAGTGAGCTGAGACTGTGCCACTGCACTCCAGCCTGGGCGACAGAGCAAGACTCCATCTCAGGAGGGAAAAAAAGAAAATCTGGTATATATACATCATGGAATACTACTCAGCCATAAAAAGGAATGAAATAATGTCTTTTACATCAACTTGGATGGAACTGGAGGCCATTATTCTAAGTGAAGTAACCCAGAAATGAAAAACTAAATATTGTATGTTCTCACTTATAAGTGGGAGCTAAGCGGCCAGGTGCAGTGGCTCATGCCTGTAATCCCAACACTTTGGGAGGCCAGGGCAGGTGGATCATAAGATCGAGAGTTTGAGACCAGCCTGGCCAACATGGTGAAACCCTGCCTCTACTAAGAATATAAAAAAATTAGCGGAGTGTGGTGGCGGGTACCTATAATCCCAGCTACTCGGGAGCCTGAGCTGGGAGAATCGCTTGAACCCCGGAGGCGGAGGCTGCAGTGAGTGGAGATCGTGCCACTGCACTCCAGCCTGGGCAACAGAGCAAGATTCTGTCTCAAAAACAAAAAAAGTGGGAGCTAAGCTATGAGGATGCAAAGGCATAAGAATGGTATAATGAAATTCAGGGACTTGGGTGGGAAGCTTGGGATGGGGTGAGGGATAAATAAAAGACTATATACTGGGTACAGTGTACACAGCTTGGGTGCACTAAAATGTCAGAAATCACCACTAAAGAACTTATCTATGTAACCAAAAACCACCTGTACCCCAAAAACGACTGAAATTAAAAGTGTCCATTTCTGAGTGGAGGCCTCAATAACTGCCTCTTCTTGCTGCCAGAGGACCCCCCACCCCCAGGACTTCCTGGGCTCCCTGCCTCCTCAGCTGGGACTCTGGACACCCCAAATACCTGTGTGTCTTTTCCTAGCCCCGAGGCCTTTCTGGGTCTCAGTTTCTTCCTCTGTACAAGTAACATCGTGATTCTTCTGCCTGCCCTCCAGCAGGAATCAGTGTTTCAGATGAGAAACTGACGAAAGTGGTTTATAAACTGCTCGAGGAATGATCTCTGATTCAGCCCTTTCAAGTCTCAGTCTTCCACCAGAGGCTTGCTTGGCTTTGTTTTCTCTTGTCTTCGTGGCTCCTTGGCTCACACTTCTCTCCTCCAGCCATGTCCCTGTTCCGACCTGTTTGGTGGTGGCTGGTCTGTGGCTGGCCCATCCTGGGGTTTACTGAGTCATCCATTCAGCCCTGATTTTACTGATGGCAACTCAGTTCTGGGGCCAGCTCCTTGCTTCATTGTTCCTTCCCCTCCTGTATCTTTAAGATCTTCCCCCGTCTTTCTCATCTTTTTTCCCCCAAGAGACTCAAGGATATACCATATTTTAAGACAGGAACAAAAATCCCTCTTCTGCTTCTAGCCCTCCTCCAGCTCCGCTTCATCTGCATCTCTCTTAACCAAGTGTCTAAAATAATCATCTAGGATGGTCCCGGAGGCTCACACCGGTAATCCCAGACCTTGGGAGACCAAGGCGGGAGGATCGCTCGAGCCCAGAAGTACTATACCAGCCTGGGCAATATAGGGAGACCCTGTCTCTATAAAACACTTTTTAAAAATTAGCTGGGCATGGTGGTGTATGTCTGTTGTCCCAGCTACGGGCTATGTGGGAGGCTGAAGTGGTAGGATCACTTGAGCCTGGGAGGTGCAAGTGGCAGTGAGCTGCGATTGTGCCACTGCACTCCAGTCTGGAGACAGAGTAAGTCCTTGCCTAAAAATATATATATATATATATATATATATATATATAAACAGCTGCGTTTCTTCACCTCCTCTTTGTTGATCCTCTGCAATCTGGTTTCCACTCCCACCTCTCCACTGAAACTCTTTGTAATGAAAATTGCAGTGGGTTGAATGGTGCTCCCCCTAAATGGCATGTCCAAATCCTAATCCCTTGAACCTGTGAATGTGATCCTAGTTGGACAAAATAAATATCTGCCAGTGTAATTAAGAATCCCAAGATGAGATCATCCTGGATTCAGTGTGGGCCCTAAATGCAATGACAAGTGTCCTTATAAGAGCAAATCAGAGGGAGACTGGAGACAGAGACACAGAGCGGGAGAGCCATTGAACATAGAGGCAGAGATGAGGTGTACAGTTCTAAACCAAACACTGAGGACTGCCAGCAGCCACAGGAGCCAGGAGAGGGCATTAGGCAGTGCCCCTTCAGAGCCTCAAAAGAGCCATCTCTGCAGAAACTGCCCTCCAGAGCTGTAAGAAAATACGCTCCCGTTGCTCTAAGCCACTCAGTTTGTAGTAGTGTGTTATGGCAGCCGTAGGAAACTAGTACAGTTATAATAATAGCAGCCAACATCTATGAAGTGCCTACTCTGTGCCAGGCACAATTCTAAGTGCCCCCCCAACCAGATGAAATAGACCCACAGTAATAGAAGCAAGATTAACACAACCTGTTACTAGTTACTGAGAGTTTGTCCCGTCTTTGGCATTTAAAAATTGAACCTTGCACTGAGGGTTCAACCATATTGAATTTTATCTGAGGGTAAAAGAATAAGGTTTTATCATTTTCCTCTTTTACAGAGATGGAGCCTGCATGCCAAAAACTTAACCTGTCCGAGGTCATACAGTGAAGAGTTGTGGAGCTGGGATCTAATAAGTCCTGTGTAGGCTCTTAACTGATTTTCACTTCTTCTGAGGCCACTGGTGGAGAGGAAGCCAGTGAGGGTGAACTGACCGGGACATGGCTTTTGTATGATTGGAAGGATGGAAGAGGCCAAGGGACTGGTGAGTTAGAGTCACCAGGATGCTGGATAGGGTAGGTCTGGTCTAGAGGAGCTGAGAGCGAGAGGGAGGAGGAGATTGGGGGCCTTGATAACCTCATAGAGAAGTTGTCCCGGAGCAAGAGAGCCAAAGGTATCTGTGGTCATCCGGGTACAATGGCATCTAAGATCCCAGAGCTGGGTAATGCTAAGGTCTAGATTTGGCCATGGGAGTCAACAGTTGAACAAAAGTAAAGGAGAGTTTGTCAATAGACTCCACTAGGTCGAGAAACCGGAGGACAAAGGGGATGCAGAAGGAAGCAATAATCTGCTCTGGAGTTCAAAGCATTGAGTGATCACTTCTTGTGCTTACCATGAAAAACAACAAAACCTGAGCTCATGCTTAACCAATAGACGGGGGAGGACAGATGTGAAAGTGGGAAGCCTTTCTAGGTGGAGGGTACAGCCAGACGAAGTCATGGAAGGATGAAAGCAGGGGGCATATAGTCTTAAGTTGGTTGTACTTAAGGGTGCATGACATGGTGCGATGGGAATTATGCCTGAGCTTTGAAACGGTCCTGATTTGGGTACCTCACAAAGCCAATGCTGAATCAAGGATTTTGTTTTGTTTTGTTTTTTAAGAGATGGGGTTTCACCATGTTGGCCAGGCTGGTCTTGAACTTCTGACTGAGTGATCCGCCTCCCAAAGTGCTGGGATTACAGGTGTGAGCCTCCCTGCCCAGCTGGATTTATTTATTTATTTTTTTGTGATGGAATCTCCCTTTGTCACCCAGGCTGGAATGCAATGGTGTGCTCTCTGCTCACTGCAACCTCTGCCTCTCAGGTTCAAGTGATTCTCCTGCCTCAGCCTCCTGAGTAGCTGGAATTACAGGCACTTGCCACTGCGGCTGGCTAATTTTTGTATTTTTAATAGAGACACGATCTCACCATATTGGCCAGGCTGGTCTTGAACTCCTGACCTCATGATCCGCCCGCCTCGACCTCCCAAAGTGTTGGGATTACAGGCGTGAGCCATTGCGCCTGGTCTGAATCAAGGATTTAGGTGCAAGTACTTTATTTGAGAAGATCTTCAAGGGAGCGCTGTGAAGGAGTGGTGAAGAGAGACATAGGAGAGAGGAAAGCCAGTAAAAGATGAGTAAGTTGAGTAACTGGGGAGCCTCTGAGAGACTGTGTACAGCACACTTTAGAATTGTTCTGCAGAGAGGCAATGAAGTTGGAGTATTTTTCTGCCTGTTCTGGTAGATCCAGAATTCCAGTGGTTGCGGGTTGCTCCTAGGGACATCAACTCTCTGGCTATTCAACACTGCCCAGGTGGGTGAGCCAGCTCCAGCCACCAGAGAAAGCCCTGGGGCAGAGAATTGTGGACGCTCGAGGCATGAAACCACCAGTGGACAAGTGTGTGTACAAGAATCCTCCACCAAACCTGTAGGTGACTTTCCAGATGGCCAAGAGGCATGGGCAGGGTACCAGTGGTAAAAAGTGAGAAGTGTTCATGGGAGCCCTGCAGTCCCACTAGAGGTTTGCTGTTTATTTGTTAGGCAATCAGAAGCTCTCACCAGCTCTGGAATGTGCTGTGGGAAGAGGCGTTGAGACGGGATGCAGTGATGCTGGGTGGAGGCTGGGCCCAGGGAGTGGGAAGATGGACGGGAGGCAACGGCCTGGCGAAAGACCATTGCAGGGTTTGAATGAACAGGATTTGGCAAGTGATTGGGTGTGGCGCAGGGGTGGGGTGAATGAGCAGGGGAAAGACAGAATACCAAGAGCATGGTGCATCTCAGCAGGAATGAACATCTTTAGGACATGTCTTGTTTAGGAAGCATCAGAAGGGTGAAGCTAGCAGGGAATACTACATGTTGAGCAGACCAGGAATCTTTTCTGAGCATTAGTCAATTGGATTTCTCTTACCTTTAGCCTCCTTAAAAAATAATAATAAAGTCCATTTTAATTTATTTATTTATTCATTTATTTATTGAGACGGGGTCTCACTCTGTCACCCAGACTGGAGTGCAGTGGTATGATCTCGGCTCACTGCAACCTCTGCCTCCCGGGTTCAAGCGATTTTTGTACCTCAACCTCCTGAGTGACTGGGACCACAGGCATGTGCCACCATGCCCAGCTAATTTTTGTATTTGTAATAGAGACCCGGTTTCACCATGTTGTCCAGGCTGATCTCGAACTCCTGATCTAAAGCAATCTACCTGCCTCAGCCTCCCAAAGTGCTGCAATTACAGGCATGAGCTACTGTGCCTGGCCTGTCAGGGTCTTTCTCTTCCTGCAGCCATATGACCCTTGGTTAGTCCAACTCTGTTGACCCTGATGGACTTTTCCTCTGTTGATTAAAGGAATTGAGTCTCTTTGATTCATACCTCCCCATAGATTGGAAACTTCTTGAAGACAGGATTATATCTGATTTATCTTAATATCCCCAGTACATAGCATATAATACACCTCAGTGGATACTTGATGATGAGAATAATGATGATACTTCCAATTATTGGGTGTTTAATCTGTGTCAGACACCGTGGTGAGCCCTTTTCATATATTACCTCATCTCATGATTGGTATATTAAAACTTCTTGACCCAGCACAGTGGCTCACGCCTGTAATCCCAGCACTTCGGGAAGCCAAAGCAGGCAGATCACTTGAGGTCAGGAGTCTGAGATCAGCCTGGCCAACATGGTGAAACACAATCTCTACTAAAAATGCAAAAGTTAGCTGGACGTGGTGGCGGGTGCCTGTAATCTCAGCTACTCAGGAGGCTGAGGCATGAGAATCACTCGAACCTGGGAGGTGGAGGTTGCAGCGAGCCGAGATCACACCACTGCATGACAAAGCAAGACTTGGTCTCAAAAAACAACAAAAACTAAAACAAAAATAACTTATTTCGTTGTGGGTAACAAAATTAAACTCCAACTGACTTAGGAAAAAATAAAAAAGACGAATAGCACCTAATTGAAAGTTCCAAGAGTCAGTCTAGCTTCAGGCTTATCTGGAACCAGGCACTCAAACACTGTTTCAAGGAGCCTTTTTCTCTTTCAGTTTTCTTCTGTACTTGTTTTTAGAAAGATGCTCTTTATACTTAGCAACCTCAGCAGAAGAAGATGATCTCTTCTCCAACACATCCAATGAAGGGTCCAAGACAGACCTTCAGTGTATCCTCTTGGATGTGTGCGCAACTCTGGATCAATCATATAATCAGGGCGATCAAATTTGCTAACTGGCCATGCTTAGGTTATATCCTCATCCCTGAAGCCATGGGAAGGGGTCAGTCTACCCAAACTTAAAGCAAAATCAGATGCTATCTATCTTTGTCTAGACCATGAGCAGAAAAAAAAAAAAAAAATAGCTACTTCCTATAACAGGTATCCTTGTTTTCCAGGTAAAGAAACTGAGGCACGCAAAAGGAAGTATCTTGCCAAACATTACTAGCAGGTGAGAAGGCAGGACTGAATTCAGGCGTCTTTCTCTGGAGCCTGTGCTTCTCCAGGGCAACAGACAGGGTCTCTCATTTCTGGGTCCCCTCATTCACACCCCCAAGGTCTTAGCCTATAAGGGGTCCTCAATTCCAGTGGTCCTCAAAGTGTGGTCCATGAACCATGCAGATCGGCTAACTCCTCGTTCCTAGTCCGCAGTGAGTTAAGTATCAAAATTCTGAGTAAAAATTCAGAAACGTTTTTATAGTAATTTGGAATTGCCACAACATGCAAGGGCTGTGACACGAAAAGATGGGTCTGAGAGAGATTGCAGGTGATTTGAGGAATGCTGCTCTATTCACTTATGCCCAGAAGGAAGGCATGAGCCGCGGGCCTGCAGAGGAAAGAATGGGGGGCCCAGTGGATCCACCACGGAGGCAGGTGGGCAGACTGCCCATCCCACCAGTCAGATGGTGGTCTGCCACTTGGCCAGCCCAGAGAAGCCTTCCTAGGAACCCCACTATTAGCATAGGCTGCTGCAGCTGATGAGCCCCTCTCACTTCACAAGAAAGGCAGGCAGGGAGGCTCAGGCCCAAGCAGCGCCAGTGCCCAAGGGCTCTTGGTTCTAGTCCAGCTGGATACTGGCGGATCTTGCCCAGGGCCTGCAGACACCTGGCACCGTCTGCCTGGGCCGCAACCACCCCGTGCTTCCACACTGTACCCAGAGGGAAGGTGATGGCTGACACAAGCCCTGTGGAAAATCCACCTCAAAACCAGAAGTTATTCTTAAGCTGAGGTAAAAGGTCAGTTCCAGGGACATGCTGCCACCTCCCATCTTGACACGGGCCTCCTTGAATTGGCACCAGGAAGGAGCATGGCTCTCACCCTTACTTTCCTTGGCTGGACACTCTCTGATGCCAGGGTCATGCACCAACAGAGCAGCTCCCAAAATGAGCATTTTCCAAAGCCCAGATGACTCAGGGTGGCGAATGTGACTGGAGGGGAGGCCCAGCAGCCAGCTCAGACCTTTGTCAGAGTTGACGATCCCTCCATGCTGGTTTCACCTGCCTGTTCTGTCGTGCCCAGTGCAGTGAAAACATCCCTGATACTCTGGGTTACAAGGTCAGCTCTGCAATTTTGCTGAGTAACTGTGGGCTGCTCACATAATCTTTCTGTATTTCAATGACATGACTGCATTTGGAAGAGTTTGGAACACCCACATCACAGGCTGATTCTGGGGGTGAACTGAGGTAATGCTGTAAAGCCCCTCCTATGCACAGGCCCACAGAGCATGAGCGTGGACATGAGGATGTTCCCTCCTCCCTTCCAGGAAGCTAGGAGCCGAAAGAACTCAGGCTCAGTCACTTCCAGCTGTGTGACCGTGGGTAGGTTTCTCAGCTTCCCTGAGCCCGAATGATCTCATTTATAAAGAGTAAAATACCGAACTGGCAAGGCTGGTTGTAAGGAGTAAATGCAACTGAATATGCAGAAGAGTGTAGCACACGGTAGATACTCTATGCTCATTAATTTAACACATACTTATTGTTAATGCTAGGGACTATGTCGACTAGGTCAGGCATTAAGGCTACTATGGTGAGCAAAGAAAGAAATACCCTGTCCCCTCCCTAGGAATTCAGTAAAGGAAGTGAATTGTGAGCGAAACACAACGGCATGGTGGTACATGCCTGTAGCCCCAGCTACTTGGGAGGCTGAGGTGGGAGGATCACTGGAGCCCAGGAGGCTGAGGCTGCAGTGAGCTGTGTTCACACCACTGCATTCCAGCTGAGACCCTGTCTCAAAAAAATTCCGTTATTTAAGTCAACCAGGCTATGGTATCTTGTCATGGCAGCCCAAGTTGGTTAACACAGCCCTTCTTCTGTATCGTGTTTGTTTTTCTGAATCTCGCTTCATCACCCAAGCTGGAGTGCAGTGGTGTGATCTCAGCTCACTGCAACCTCTGCCTCCCGGGTTCAAGCGATTCCCCTGCCTCAGCTTTGTAGCTGGGATTACAGGTGTGCACCACCACACCTAGCTAATTTTTTTTTTATTATTAGTAGAGACAGGGTTTCACATGTTGGCCAGGTTGGTCTTGAACTCTTGATCTCAAGTGATCTGCCCACCTTGGCCTCCCAAAGTACTGGGATTACAGGCATGAGCCACCACACCTGACCTGTAACTTCTCAAAGGACTCATACCTGCTTTCCCTCATGAGGGGAGCTTACAACCTCCCCAAGGCTGCCTGTCCATTTTGGAAGAACAGCTCTGTCTGTCAGCAAGGTCTTCCTCCTTTGAGGTAGAATCCTGCCCAGTGAAGCTTCTACACAACAGTCCCAGCTGTCTTTGAGATTTGCACAGAACAAGGCCACCCTCTCTTCTCCAGTGCCCCTTCAGGTGTTTTCAGGCAGAGATCACGACCATCTACCCATTTTAGATTCCACAAGGACAGAGGCCATGTCTGTCTGGTTGATTTCCTAGTCTCTGGCACCTTGCACAACAGTTGCCTCAGAGGAAAAGCCTTATACTTGTCTGTTGGTTGAATGAACAAAGCTACAATATTTTCTCTGAGTTAAATATTTCTAGTTCCTTTAAGCGTACCTCCAAGACTTTGGTTTTGAGTCTTTTTCCATTGTCCTTATCTCTGTATTTCTATACTCATTCTTCGGAGATAGAATTTTTGCTCCTGTGAAAGAATGTTTTGATTCTTCTGGCTTGATCGGTTGTCAAACACTCCTCCTACATCTTCCCTTTTCCTGTGCTGCTTTGCTTTGTGTTTCCACAACGACACAGACTCCCCGCTAGAGGACAATGAATGTTGTAAAAAGCAAGAAAAGGGAAAGAAGGCCAGGCATAGTGGCAGACGCCTGTAATCCCAGCACTTTGGGAGGCCGAGGCGAGTGGATACCTGAGATCAGGAGTTCGAGACCAGCCTGGCCAACATGGCGAAACCCCATTCCTACTAAAAAAAAAAAAATAGTCCAGCATGGTGTCAGGTGACTATAATCCCAGCCACTCAGGAGGCTGAGGCAGGAGAATGGCTTCAACCCTGGAGGCAGTGGTTGCAGTGAGCCAAGCTCACGCCATTGCACTCCAGCCTGGGCAACAAGAGCAAAACTCGGTCTCTTAAAAAAAGAAAAGGGAAAGAAAAGCTGACACTTCTCAAGTTCACAAATGCTATCTCAGAGATGCACCATGATGAACTTGCTGCTGGACAGCCCTTAGAATGGTGCCCTAATGCCTGACACATAGTAGATACTTGAATATTTATTAAGTGAATAAATAAATGGGATAGAATAAAACTCAGTCCTTTTTTTAACTGGTGGAGCTAAGTCACTATTTCCTGCATTTGTGAATATTTTAAAATTACAAAATAAATTCATATTGATTCTAGAAAAATAATTAGAAAATACAGTTGATTAAAAAGAAAAAATAACAGTTCCATGCAATCCTGTTGTCCAGTCAACCACTGATGCTAATTTGCTATACATGTCCTTCCAGGCATTCTTCTAAGCAAATACATTTAAATATCAATCAAGCATGTTGTTTGGTATCTGGCTTTATTTTTCTTTTCACTTAGTCATATTCTGAATATCTCTCTGTTTCATTGAATATTCTAAATCATTTTTAGATTTTTAATATTTGTATGATATCCTATCACATGAATGTTAAATGAGCAAATCTCTAATGTTATTTGCAATTTTCTTCAAATGTTTTTTATTTTATTTTATTTTATTTTTTTAAGATGGGGTTTCACCATGATGGCCAGGCTGGTCTTGAACTCCTGACCTCAGGTGATTCAACCACCTCTGCCTCCCAAAGTGCTAGGATTACAGGCGTGAGCCACCACGCCCACCTTTTCTTTTCTTTTTTAAAGACAGGGTCTGGCTCTGTCACCCAGGCTGGAGTGCACTGGTGCAATCTCAGCTCACTGCAACCTTCGCCTCCTGGACTCAAATCATCCTCTCACCTCAGCCTCTCGAGTAGCTGGCACTACAGGTATACACCACCATGCTTGGCTAATTTTTGAATTTCTGTTGGGGTTTTGCCATGTTGGCCAGGCTGGTCTCAAATTCCTGCACCCAAGCGATCTGCCTGCCTCGGCCTCCCAAAGTGCTGTGATTACAGGCGTAAGCCACTGCACCTGGCCTCTTCAAAAGTTTTTATGGTGCTTACCATCATACTGAGTGCTTTACCAATGTTAACTCATTTAACCTCTCCTAAAACTTTATGCATTGGGTACTGTTGCTGTCTCCATTTTATAAACTGGAAAATTTAAGCACAGAGGGAACACAGGACTTGTCAAAGGTCACACAGCTAGTGAATTAAGTGGTGGGGCCTGATTAACTAAGGCAGACAAGGATTCCAAGTCTGTGGGCTTAACCCCTACACGCTACTGTGTCTCACTGCTCAAATGAACATACCAGCAGCTAAAGCTCTATACACATTCTTAGTTGTTTCTTTGCTATAAGTGCTTACGTGTGAAATGACTGGGCCAATGGGCATGCATACTTTACAGTTTTTAATGCAAGCTGTTCCAAACTGTTTTGCTGGGTTTTGAATGTGTTGACTCTCATCTCTGACTATCTCCTACCCTCAGTGGTCATACTTTCCTGGTCCAGCAATCTAGGTGTGTGGAAAAAGTCTCCAAGCGCTCTGAGGGAGTGTCCTCCTGCACTCTGGGCCTGTCTGTCTTCTCTGGGAAGCCTTCCTGATCTCCAAGTCGGCAGCTGCCTTTGTTATTGCTGACGTCCCCTGCTATGCCCCTGACTGTGCTGGACTGTGGCAGTGAGCTCCTGGAGGTGGGTGGGGCCTGTGACCGAGGTATTTGTGTACTCAGTGCCTAGTGTGGGACTTGGTGTGCCTGGCAGCCGTGTCTGGTCACCTCTATTAAAAACAAGAATGAGTCAGAAAGTGGAGTGCACATGTGGGGATAATTGGTACAGAGCGTCTGACATTGGAACGGTTCTCAGCATTCCAGGCCACTGTTTTATCCCTAACACTCCATCTGGTACCTAGCCCATCATAATATGCTCTCAAAAATACAATTTGCCGGCGTGCACAAATAAGCACTTATTGAATGGAGTGTTTAGAAGCCTACTTTTATTCTTCCTGTAGTATCTATGTTCCATCATTTTTCTTTATTTTTTAGAGACAAATTTTGCTATTGTTGCCCAGGCTGGAGTACAATGGCTCGATCTCAGCTCACCGCAATCTCCTCCTACCAGATTCAAATGATTCTCTTGCCTCAGCCTCCCGAGTAGCTGGGATTATAGGCATGCGTCACTGGGCTGGACAAATTTTTTTTGTATTTTTAGTAGAGACTGGGTTCCTCCATGTTGGTCAGGCTGGTCTTCAAACTCTCGACCTCCGGTGATCCGCCCACCTTAGCCTGCCAAGGTGCTGGGATTACAGGCATGAGCCACCTCACCCGGCCCCATTATTTTTCTTATTTTAAAAAAATTGGAAAATATGGCCAGGCGCAGTGGCTCATGCCTGTAATCCTAGCACTTTGGGAGGCTAAGGCGAGCGGATCACGAGGTCGGGAGTTCAAGATCAGCCTGGCCAACATGGTGAAACCCCGTCTCTACTAAAAGTACAAGAAATTAGCTGGATGTAGTGGCAGGTGCCTGTAATCCCAGCTACTCAGGAGGCTGAGGCAGGAGAATTGCTTGAACCCAGGAGGTGGAAATTGCAGTAAGCAGAGATCGTGCCACTGCACTCCAGCCTGGGCAACAGAGTGAGTCCATCTCAAAAAAAATAAAAAGGAAAATATAAAAAAGTATGAAGAAAAAACCAAAATGCATCCAATTCAACCACTTATCAATAACCACAGAAACATTTCGATGGACATTCTTCCCGGCTTTTCTCTGTATATAGAAACAGATGTACATTTTCTTTTTTGGTTTTTAGAGATGAAGTCTTGCTGTGTTGCCCAAGCTGGTCTCAAACTCCTGGGCTCAAGTAATCCTCCTCCTTCAGCCTCCCAAAGTGCCGAGGTTATAGGCATGATCCACTGTACCCAGAGAATTCGCCATCCTACTGCTAATTCTACTTGGTCTGCTCTTCTTCTTCAAGACAGCAGGAGCTGGATACAGTGGCTTATGCCTGTAATCTCAGCGCTTTGGGAGGCCATGGCAGGAAGGTTGTTTAAGACCAGGAGTTCGAGACCAGCCTGGACAACAAGGCAAGACCCCCATTTCTACAAAAAATTTAAAAATGTGCCAGATATGGTGGTGCATGCCTGTAATCCCAGCTACTCAAGAGGATATATATGTGTATATATATATATATATATATCTGAGTTTATATATATACACATATATGTTTATATATAAAAAATTTAAGCACAGAGGGAGTATGTGACTTGTCAAATATGTTTATATATATGTATATATATAAACTCATATAATCTTTATGTATATAAACTCATATATATATATATATATATATATATATTTTTTTTTTTTTTTTTTGAGACGGAGTCTCACTCTTGTTGCCCAGGCTGGAGTGCAATGTTATGATCTCGGCTCACCACAACCTCCGCCTCCCAGAGTCAAGCAATTCTCCTGTTTCAGCCTCCCAAGTAACTGGATTACAAGCATGCACCACTATACCTGGCCAATTTTTGTATTTTTAGTAGAGACAGGGTCTCTCCATGTTGGTCAGGTTGGTCTTGAACTCTTGACCTCAGGTGACCCACCCTCCTTGGCCTCCCGAAGTGCTGGGATTACAGGCGTGAGCCACTGCTCCTGGTGAGTTAATATATTTAAAATGCTGGCTAGGCATGGTGGCTCACACTTCTAATCCCAGCACTTTGGGAGGCTGAGGTGGGAGGATTCCTTGAACTCAGGAGTTCAGAACCAACTTGGGCAACAAAGCAAGACTCTGTCTCTATAAAAAAATAAAAAATTAGCCAGGCGTGGTAGTACACACCTGTAGTACCAGCTATTCAGGAGGCTGAGGTGAGAAGACTGCTTGAGCCCAGGAGATTGAGGCTGTAATGAACCGTGATTATGCCACTAAACTGAAGTTTGAGTAACAAAGTGAGACCCTGTCTCAAAAAAAAAAAAAATGCTGAGCACAGAGAATGCTCAAATGTCATACATAATCAATAAACACAAGCTAATATTATTATTATTATAAGAAACGTATTTTAAGCCCCAGTTTACAGATGAAAAATCCTATAACAAATAGCTGACTGTTATATGATTGTGATTTGTCCACTGACAAAAATTTAAGTCTAAACTCTGTCTGGCTCCAAAAGAAACTAGAATTTGTTAAGTATGTATAATATACCATGCATGTATATGTATAGACATTTTACATGTTTTGGGATAATGTCATCTTTGGCATCATTTAGGGTCTGTTAACATGGCACATGGAATATGCTGAATCATAATACTGCATGGATTTCATTATTCTTGTTTAGTGGGAAAATAATTGAGATACACAGAAGCTAAGAGACTTGCTTAAGTTCACACAATTAGCAAATGGTAGGGCTGGGACTGGAACCGTGGACCACTGTGGACACCTGCCTCTCAAGCAAGCCTCAGAGAAGGGAAGTGGCTTGTTAAGGTGTTGCCACAGCTTCTACTCTGCTGTCCCACCTCTCCCAACAGTCTTGTGGAATTTTCCAGGATTCCAGGGCTGGACATCGCCTCTGTGGTCATTAGATATTTGATAAAGATGACCAGGACAGCAACATGCTGACTGTCAAAAGGTCACACTGAGACCCAGAAGGCCAAGTAGGTGAAATGCAAGAATCTCAAGCTGGAGATCAGAAGTCTCTCTCTCCCTGCCCCAACCCCCCCCTTCCCCCGCAACCCTCCGCTTCCCCCCCTGCCCTTTCCTTCTTCCTTAGCCCAACAGGAAGGAGTTGTTGCTGTTTGCTTCAGGAAGCAGCTCATACAAAGAGACAGTTCCACACCTTACTGCAGCCCCTCCTTTTCCCTCCCTTCCACATAGTGAAAGTAGGAGGAATAATAATTATCATTATCAAGACAGTACTTCCTGAATGTTTATTATTATGTGCTAAGGACTTTTCATAGGTTGCCCCCCAGCCCCCCACCCAGTGAATCTTCACAACAGCCTTTGAGGTTGGCAGCTTCTGTTGTTCCTGATTGACAGGAGACTGAGGTTCAGAATGGACGAGCAGTTTACTTAAAGTGTCACAGTGAAGGAGAACTACACTGGACCCCAGTCTGTCGGATTAAAGAGCCCCCAATCTTAATCATTATCACAGACTGCAAAGCAAATGTTAGTACCAGGGACACCATGGGCAGAGGGACCTGGAATGGCACGGCTTCAGGAGGAGTGTAGTTGGAGGGAAAGAAGAGTATGGAAGTCATACTCTTGACTGAGTCACTGAGATGTGACTCTGGATTGTGTCTTGTCTCTGGTTTCCTGCGTGACTTTGGGCAGATTACTTTACCTCTCTGTGCCTTGAGAGACTTTGTTTGTGTAACAGGGATGAGGCTAAGAAGCCCCCACAGTCAACTCTGGGCCATGCGAGGAGTGAGGATGGCAGCAGGAGGAAAACAGGCAGCAGGGAAGGGGCTCTGAGCACTGAAGGAGCTCTTAGGACCCAGCTGGGCCCTGCTGATAGTTCTACGGCCTCAACTCTGGTAAGAGGATTTATCTGAAGTGAAGGTCATGTCTACCAAAGTTAAGTTGCAATAAAAACAACACTGAGGGAAAAAGTACATGTGACATATTTATTTTTTCTTTTCTTTTTCTTTTCAGATGGTGTCTCCGTCTGTCACCCAGGCAGGAGGGCAATGGTACAATCTTAGCTGACTGCAGCCTTGAACTCCTCAGATCAAGCAATCCTCCCACCTCAGATCAAGCAATCCTCCCACCTCAGCCTCCTGAGTAGCTAGCTGGGACTACAGGTGTGTGTCACCATGCCTAGCAGATTTTTGTATGTTTTGTAGATAGAGGATTTCACCATGACCAGGCTGGTTTTTTTTTTTTTTTTTTTTTGAGATGGAGTCTTGCTCTGTTGCCCAGGCTGGAGTGCAGTGGTGCGATTTTGGCTCACTGCAACCTTTGCCTTTCAGGTTCAAACTATTCTCCTGCCTCAGCCTCCCAAGTAGCTGGGATTATAGGTTCACACCACCATGCCTAGTTATTTTTTGTATTTTTAGTAGACATGGGATTTCAGCATGTTGGCCAGGCTGGTCTCAAACTCCCAACCTCAGGTGATCCACCTGCCTCAGCCTCCCAAAGTGCTGGGATTACAGGCGTGAACCATTGCACCTGGCCACCCAGGCTGGTCTTGAACTCCTGAGCTCAAGCAACCCTCCTACCTCGGCCTCCCAAAGTGCTGGGATTACAGGCATGAGCCACCGTGCCTGGCCTTGAAATATTTCTTTAAGAAAGAAAAAGTGTACTGAAATCCAGCTCAGAAGATCTGGGCCTTCGTCTGGAGATACAATTATGATTACCAACGGTGTAAGTCAAGGCTCAGTCAGACCCCAGCTTGAGCTGGGCTCTGGGCCCAATTCTGTTTCTCCTCTGGCGTCAGTTCTGTAATCTGTAAGCTGAGGGTATTTTTTAGAGTCTCTCGACATACTCACCCTGCAGACCTCTATGATCACGAAACCGTCTCTACCTCAGTTCTTCTCATGCCCCTCTGGGCCTGCCTGGTTCTCCAGGTTTCCAGGTCCAGGCCTCAGTGAGGACACACAGGATGGAGGCCCAGGTGGGCAGAGGACGGGAAAGGGGCACAGTGCCACAGGACAGACTGCTCCCGCCCTGGCCCCTAGGTCCCCCCGCCCTACTCCAAGTGGCGTGGGGGCCTGGCCTGAGATCAGAGGTCCACCAGCGTCAGCCCGGCCCCTGCTCGCGTCAGGAGGCGCCTTCTCAGTGCAGAACAATGCCGGCTCTTTGAAGGGTTGGGCAGCAGGGGATGGGTGTTTCTCCAAACACAGGGCCTCCTTTGCAAAACAGGCTTTGATTCCCAGGCCCGGAGGCCCCAGGTGCCTGTTGGGCGGCAGGCGGAGGCTGGGGGCTTTGTTTGGCAGGAAGGGGGGCCTCGAAGACTCAGGAACAAAGCCTGGGACAGAGCTGGACAAGGCTGCAGCCCAGCCTGGGCAGGCGGGTCAGGGCTGAGATGCCAGTGGGGGCGGGGATTCGCATGTCTCAGCCCCCGCCCCCTCCTTAGTCTGGCCTGCTCAGGGTGGCCCTGGGCTCCTGTCTCCAGGGGGTCCCGGCTCTCTCACTTATGCGGCAGGCACTGTTGGACTTCCAGGGTGTCATGATAGTCCACAGGCTCCAAAATCCCTGCGTGGGGATTAAGTGAATAAAGCTGGAATCCAGGACTCGGGATCCCAGCGGCAGACGGGAAGGAGGCCCCAGCCAGAGTCCACCGGCCTGTGCTCTGGGCTTAGGTCACTAAGAGGAATGAAGGCTGCCACTTTCTGCCACATACCATGCCGGTCACTTGACACACACGTGTCTCTGATTGAATCCTCATTTTCCCACCAACAGTGATCTACAGGGCTCCCCTAGGTTCTCTCTGGACTCATCTCTGATCGCTCTTGCCCTCACTCACTGCTCTCAGCCGCCCCGGCCTCCTCACAGCTCCAGAACACATGGGCCTTCGACTGCCTCGGTGCCTCCAGGCCGGCTGTTCCCTCTGCCCAGATGCGCTGGCGTGGCTGACCTTGCCTCCTGCAAGCCATGGTTCTTCAGGGCAACCTTCCAGCCCCCTGGGCTTCACTCTCTGTTAGCCAACTTGCTTTCTTTCACAGTGCTTTTCACCTCTTAACACATATGCAGTTACTTATTTATGATGCTGTTCATTGCCTTTCTCCCTCAACTAGAATGTAAGCTCTACTAGGTCAGGCATTTTCGGCAATTTTCCCCACTCATGTCCCCCAGGCACCTAGTACAATGCCTAGCACTTCCAATGTTAACTTTATGTCACCTTGGCGAGGCTACGGTGCCCAGCTGCTTGGTCAAACATTAGTCTAGATTCTACTCCAAAGGAGCTCTGGGATGGGATTCACATTGACGATCAAATGATTTTACCTTAAACAAACTGCCCTCCATGTGTGGTCCCCCACGTGGAGGCCTCATCCAACCAGTTGAAGGCCTTAAGAGCAAAGACTGAAGTTTGCAGAAAGACTGAGGCAGCCTCAGCACTGTGACATAGAAGCTCTGCGTGAGTTTTGCACCTGCTGGCTTGCCCTGTTGACTTCAGACTCAAGGCTGCAACACTGATTCTTACCTGAATTTCCAGCCTTCAAACCTACTCTACAGGCCTCAGTCTTGCCAACCCTGATAATCACATGAGCCAACTACACACACACACACACACACACACACACACACACACACACACACACACACACACAGCTCTTACTGGTTCTATTTCTCTGGAAAACCTGATGAATAAAGTCTTCAAGAATACTAGTGCTGAGCTGCATGAAGTTGCTGTTTCTGTGAGTAAAAAATGGTTGAATCTTGACAATTTCAGGTGATTGAACCTAATATTTGTAGACTGAATAAGTGAAGGAACTGCAAATCAGCCATGAGGAAGGTGTTATCTTACCAGTTAGGAAACCAAGACTCAGAGAGGTTAAAGCCAACTTGCCAAAAAAAAGGTGCAGTGAATATGTGGTAGAGCTGGGATTCAGACTTCAGGCTGACTTCAAACAAATATAGCAGTGTCTGCCTTTTTACATTAACCAACCATGGGAGTCCCTAAGCAGAGTATATCCCTTGGTGGGCCTCAGTTTGAGAAGTCAGCGAAATAGTAGTCCCAAATCTGATGAGTCTAACTGCTTTCCAGCTGCAGGCTCTGAGCTGCCGGGAAAACGGCTGTGCCAGTCTCAACTCCTTCATCTAAGGCATATCTTAGAGCTGCTGGTGACTTTCTTGGACCTAGGGTTTCTGCACAGCTAGCTGGTGACACACCTGGCCTGCATCTCTCCGGAGGTCCTGAAGGGAGGCTGACAGGCTCACACGGAGGAGGAAGGTGCAAGACGCACTAGTGTGTGGCAGAAAACGTGGTCTTGGGGCTGGCAGACTTATCTTTGCCACTCGGTGCCCAGGTTATTTGTCCACTTATTTACTGCATCTGAGTTTCAGGCTCCCCACATGTAAAATGGGATAATAATGCCCTACCCCTGGATTATTTCGAAAACTAAATGAGATAATACACACAAAGTACTTGGAATCTGGAGTGCTCAATAATAATAGTAGTTAGTGTGATTGCTTTTAGCAAAAAGTATCACCACAAAGTTTTGAGTATTGCAGGAGACAAAGAAAAGAAGGCGATACTGTTTATCTTGGGGCCCTGATTACATCTCTTGGTCCTCTCCAGGATTCTCTCACCCTCAGCACAAACCCTTAGAAGAGGATCTGATTGCAGTCATGTAGAGAGGCTTTACTGCAGTGAGTTTATAGCATCCTGGGGGATGTTCCTTTGTTTAGATCTGAGCTTTCATTCTGGCCCTAAAGGCTTTGTCTGCTGTTAAAAAAACAAAAACAAAACAATGCCACTATTTCAGGCTGCTGTAAATGACCCCACGGCCCATAATTATAGTACTTTGCATTTTTTAGTAAAGTGGTATTTACGCTAAAACCATATGGGAGGTTTGCTAGGGACAGGTGCTCTAATTCCAATTTTAAATGGATGGAGACGCAGGCCTAGAGGGGGACACAGTGTGTAGAAGCTGTGGGTGACAGGGCCAGGCTACATGCTCCCTGCACGCTCCGCCGTCCCCCTGCACGCTCCACCGTCCCCTGCCCTGTGAAGACAGTCTTGCTCTGGACATTATGGTTTCCAAAGTGGGGACGCAAGACAATCCTCCGGGCTTCTGGAAAACCTCTCTCTCTCTCTCTCTTTTTTTTTTTAGACAGAGTCTTACTCTGTTGTCCAGGCTGGCGTGCAGTGGCGTGATCTCGGCTCACTGCAACCTCTGCCTCCCGGGTTCAAGCGCTCTTCCTGCCTCAGCCTCCCCAGCAGCTGGGATTACAGGCATGAGCCACCGTGCTGGGCCAATCTTTGTATTCTTAGTAGAGATGGGGCTTTGCCATGTTGGCTAGGCTGGTCTCGAACTCCTGACCTCAGGTGATCCACCTGCCTCTGCCTTCCAAAGTGCTGGGATCACAGGCATGAGCCACTGCACATGTTTTGTTTTTTTTTTAATAACAAAAAGTCATGATATCTTATTACTGTTTAATATGGAGATAAACAAACCTTAAATTTAGAAAGAAAATGTGCCTATATAGAAGCTGCATACTCCAATTATTTTTAACCCGTAACGGTATGAGATCAAAGAGGTCTGCAGACCACAGCTCTAGGGGACCATCCTGAACTTCAGCTTTCAGGATGACTTCCTTCCTGCTCTGGGGCTCAGCTCAGGCCGGTCCCTGTGGGGGGCCAACAGGGCCCTGCAACATCATCTTTCAGACACTGGTGGATCCTCAGGCTCATCAGAGTTGTTCACTCTGCCCGGCTCACACTGCCAGGCTCACACTGGCCTACGAGGTTATCAGCACTGGAGCCTCCGGCAGCTTTTCCTGTTACCAAAGCCCAAGTGTCCAAGAAGGATCCCAAACCTCCTGCCCCTTCCCATCCTGCTGGGTTACAGTCTGTCCTTGGAGAGAGAGTAAACAGAGGAGGTGACAGAGTCAATAAATGTCTCCCGTGTGGCCTTGGCGAGCATATATGCCTTCCCACCAAGAGACACAGGTACATTTATGCTTGTGGCCCTTCCTATGACACACACAAGAATAAATATTAATAAGACAGGAAATAGCAATAAAAATAAAGAAAAGAACAAAAAGGAAGAGAATGTTTATGGACTCTGAAAAAAGTCTTAAAAAGCTAGTTCTGGGTAATCCAAAGTCCTGCCTCTCAAACCTTGTCATGAGTAGGGGATTTGGGTCAGAGCCAAAGTCATCCAAGAATATGAATTTCCAAGTCATGTACAAATATTTAATGAACATGTGTCATTTAACTCATAAATTAATGAGGGAACTGGTAAGATGTTACAACAGATTCAAAGAAGAACTTCAAGAACCACATGTATACAGGCTATAAGAATGCTGATGAATTTAAAAATATTTAGGCCCGGTGCCATGGCTTACACTTATAGTTCCAGCACTTTGGGAGGCTAAGGGAAGAGGATTGCCTAAGCCCAGGAGTTTGAGGCCAGACAGGGCAACATAATTCGACCCTGTCTCTACAAAATAATTTTTAAAAATTAGCTGGGCAGTAGCATGCATCTGTAGTCCCAGCTACTTGGGAGGCTGAGGTGGGAGGATCACTTGAGCCTGGGAGGTGAAGGCTGCAGTGAACTGTGATTGCACCATTGCACTCCAGCCTGGGCAACAGAGTGAAACCCTGTCTCAAAAAAAGAAATTTAAATTTAAATACTGGCCTATCTTTAGAGTGATACCCAATGGCATTCCACTGGACACAATCTACTTGCATTTATATGGAAAAGAATAATTTGCATTATTATCAATTTTCCACAACCTAGAGAGTTGTAAAATATCTCGGGGATAATAAAATGTGACGATAACCTGGACAATAACTCCAGACAGGACATCCAGTAATCTTTTGTGCCCCACAAAGTCTTTCTCACAATTTTTCCTGAGACCAGAAATAAAAGTTTGGACAATACACCCAAAGGTCTTCATGTAAAACTTGACTCTATTTGAATCCAAGTGGGACAGGAATCATTGCAAATTTCAGTCTTTTTCTCTGTATGAGGATTGAAGAGAGGGCAGCGTGCTTTTGAGCTGCAGGCCAGGTTCAGGTTCCATCTCCCCACTCTGTCATTGGGGATCCTGGGCCTTTCACTTCTCTCTGAGCCCGTGACCTCTACCTTATAAAGTGGAGCCAATATCAATGAGGGTATGGGGGAAATACTTCGTGCCAGGCCAGGCACAGAG